>JAVFHW010073083.1:0-13194 GCA_032159205.1 Eurystomus glaucurus suahelicus
CATAGTCCCTTGAAAATTTAGTTTGAAGGTCTCTGATTTCTAGATTAATTAGATAAGAAAACTCTACAGTCTTTTCATGCTTTCCATTTTACAGTTGCTGTATAGACCAAATAACTAAAAGGTTTTTCCACAAGAATATATATTGTATACAATCTAAAAAGAATTGTGATTGAATTTTGTGTATTTTTGCTGTAAACCTTTTGTGGTGTAATTTCATATCATTTCATTATGTAGCAACTATTGCTGCAATGAGTATGATGTCAGTGCAGGACTTCAGTTATTAAGGTATGTTCTGTAAACTGCATTAATCATAGGACTGCTTTTGTTTCATAATGTAAACAATGTTTCATTTCTTTGTAATGGTTCTGTTTAAACATTTATACCTATCTCTTTTATTACGGTGCAGGGTTTCTGCTTTCTGATTCTTGTCAAAAGCTGATGACTTTTTTCTGCCTTTAAAATTTGTGAAGTCATTTGTTTTTAACTTACTAAGGAGTCATTTCCTTTCATTCAGTACACCTTCTTTCAAGCATTTATTTTGTAAGTATTTTTTATGTGCCACTGCAAGTTTCTGTCAGGTGGTCTGTGTCACTGGCCCTTACATTGCCTTGATTACTAACATCCAAGCATTGGTCCAATGCTTCTAAAAACCACTAGGCTGCACATGCCTCTGTATGAACTCGATACTGTGCAGTGTTCAACACTAACGTGGCACGACACAATAAAATAAACATGAGCTTAGGCTTTTTTAATATAAAAGTACTTCTATAGGTTAATTTGCCATAGATTTAGAATCAATAGAAGGGAGGCAAGTCTACAACATACACACCATATTATTATATTTACTATTAATTATTATGAGATTTAGGTATGTGTTTTAATTTTCAGCTTCACAAGCCCTTCTCTCCTAGATCCAATCTCTTTCATCATTTTACCAAGCTCTGTCCTGATGCAAGACATTGAAGTTTCCTCACCCTCCTAGTCTATTCCACACCATTCAGAAACCTTTTTCTGATACATTGTCCAAATTCATTCTTGACCAATACATACAAGATAGCACATCAAGGTCTGTTTCCGTATCTGTGAAAGCTAATGATACCCCTATACTGAATTCAGTAGACTCCCTAATTCATGATAACTGACAAAGGAAGCTACAGGTTCTGTTTCACTAATTAGACACTCTTCTATGTTTATTTACTGATAGAAAGTTGACTGCACTGTTACTGAACCAAAAATAGTGATTGGATGGCATAAATACAAAAAATAAACATACTTTCAAAGCCCAGTTACATGCTATTTACTTGAGGATCATCAGGCCAAGCCAGAAATGTTTTCAGTTCGGCCCTTTAAGTAGAAAATGGGTATTAAAAATGTTGGGCAAGATGATCATTGAACCCCTTTCTCACTTCATGCACAACACACATTACATGTATTTCCAACATCCAGTGAGTAAAGTAATACTGAAAAAAGCCTCAAAAACCTGCCATTTGCCAAAGGAAGAGAACAGGAGAGATCCAGAATACTGACAAATCCTAGAACTGTCTTGGTTCAAGTGAAAGGTCTGTGAAGTTTATTTCTCTGCTTCACACAGTGGCTGGAAGATGACTAAGGGAGACTGAAGAGTAGGAAAGAAAACAGTTTTTAAAGATTTTTTTTTAAAAAATGTCAGCAAGAACTGAGCCATTTTTACTGAGGGTTTATTCAACTGCATAACTACAGTTTGAAGTGATTTTCTGAGCTGTATGGCATAATATATGGATTAAAATTTAACACTGGAATCTGAAGGCAATCTCTAGCCAATGAAGCTTTACACAGAACTTTAATTTTGTGCAATGACCAGCAACAACTCAAAAAAAAATGCAAGACTAAGAGGAAAAAACATTAAATTTTGCTAGTTGTTTTTCTAATTGCATGTTCATGTAGAGGACTAAGAATTTAAATATTTGATAGGTGTGGCTAAATAACTCCAAAACACAAAACGCCTGGTAGGACTGTGTTGTAGTAAAGCAGTGGTTATACACGTAAGCAGTAGGTTTGTCACTGAGCCAATGTCAAACACTGAATAGTGCTAGAAAAAGAGGTATTATCTAATTAAAGAGACTGTAAGGCTTTAAGAACTGATCTTAAGAGAAACAACAGACATGTTCCATGTTATGCTGAACTTATTTCTGAAAAATTAACATTTTTAAAGTAATATTTTCACAGTAATTTAGTATTTGACTATTTTCATGAAAAATTTTGTTACTTCTATATCAGCTTTCATCAGAATAAAATAGCAAATTTTTAAGGAATCCTTGCATTCTGCTACAGCAGAGAAAAGCTAATGCCACTAAGACAACACAGCACCAAACTAGGAACAAAACCTGTATTTTGAATAGCTACTGACTGTAAGGGTGAGTTCATGTAGGTGTATCTATTGTGCACTGTAAGCAAAAACAGTAGCACTAGAAAAATTATCGCTATTTCAGAACGTACACACTACTGTATGGACAAAATGTCTTGTGACTGACACTTCTCTAGCCTCTGTTGTTCTAGTGTTGATACTGTACTAGAAGGTAAATGCAGTGAGCCCTTTAGATCTGCATGAGCATCACAGAAACCAGATATTCTGCCTCAAATGTGAGAGCAACATCCTTGCACTTTTGCCTTCAGAAGGGTTCAGCCTGAACAATGAAGCAGAAATTTTTGAGAACACATGGCCTGACTCTTGGATAACCCATATATTAACTCCTTTCAAAGAAAACAAACCACTGGGAGTCATAATGAATCAAGTGATCGGACCCACTCTAAGAAAACTACATCTATCAGGAAAGAAGTTTTTCAGCCTCTAATGGCTTCACTACCTCCCAAACCATGGACAACTTGGTCTAGTGATTTTTTTTTTCTCCCTCTGCAGTGTTTAGCAACACTGAGAACTTGGTCATGGTAGTATATTCACATATTCATTCAGAAATAAACAGGACAGCATAGTGATGGACAGCTTATCAGACAGAAAATAGTAGTCTTCTACTGCTCCCCATAACCTTTATCCCTGCCTTATGAGGTAACATGCAGTATTATTTCACTTCCTATTTCCACATTCAGAATAAGCTGTCATCAAAAGCATATCAATGCTGCTACACGCCTAGAAGGCCATTGCGCATACCCCCACCCCCCCCAACACATAGTGTAGGGCCATTTCTATGTCTCTTTGGTCTTCTTGTGCTCAAAAGAATTTCAGAATAATATTCAAAAGAATTTTTTCTTTTGACCACAAGAAGACCAAAAAGGCATATGGAAATGGCCTTACACTACATGTTATAAAAGAAATTCCTGTACTCTGGAGAGCACAATAGTTGTACATGACTGCAAGCTACATACGGAGGTGGCACATTTGTTACCCTGCATTCCCCCTTTCAGGCTAGGCACAGAGTGAGCATGCAAAGTAACTTACATTCTAACATATTATCTTATTTTTTAAAAAGTAAGATCATTTTCAAAGCTAATTTTTCTGGATTTGAAAGATTTAACTGGATGTTTATGGTATAACTCTGGTAAAGCAGAAGGTGAAGATTATCTGGCTACTAGTTTTTCTGAGGGCACGATTCCATCAACACCTACAACATCTCTTTATGACAATGTAAGTTATCTAGGTCTCTGCATGCAAGTGATGTAATTCTAGTATCTTGCATTTCAAATCCATGTATGCATTCTAAATTGCCATAGTTTAATTGTGGTATTCGCTATATAATTTGCAAAATCATTAAGCTTTGTTTCAGTGGAAAAATCTAGGAAAGCACCTCTCCTTTTTAAGCTTAGTGATGAAAGAAACCATATGAACTATGGGGTCAAGGAGTGTGCTGACCATCTGAAACCCTCAGGGTTTGTTTCTCAATTGACAGATATCATAACTAATGATCACACATATTTAAGCACCATGCCTTTGAAAAGATAGGAAACCGGAAACCCAAAGTATGGCTTGCCTCAGAAAGAAAATCTGGATATATAATCCAAAATAAACTCCGGCTCAAATGAAATAATTTGTATTTACAGACATAACACATTAGGAAAACTACATATTAAAATGTATGCTGATTAACAGAGATTAATAGAACATTCGTCTAACCTGCAGTACATTTCAAAAGGAACAGTTTTAGAAATAAGCGTTAAGATTCAAGTTCAAGCATTTGGTATTTGGTTTGAGTCCCTCAACAGGTCATTATTTGATTTAATAATTGGGATATGCATTTGTTTTCAAACACAAATTAAGACACAATGTTTGTAAAACTATGGGTAGGTTTTTTTGTAATAGAAGTGTCTAATTAAGGTACCATTAATGAGGTAAGATAGTTCAGCCACCTGAGGTACAAAATTAGCTGCCACCTTACCAAATCTCAAAGCTGAGTCATTGAGCTAAGTAACATGTCTTCTACTGAATCATTCCATATGGCACTGTATAGTGCTTCTCTGTTCACTGGAGTTTGCCAAATGGCTAAGCTACACAAACACTGGTTGCTTGAATATAGCCACATAAAAAGGAAAAAATATATTTCAGACTATAAACGGATAGCTTCTGTATGAGAAAGTAAATTTTTATCCCAACTAGTGCTACAAAAACAAGCTCTTATAACTGGCCTTCTGTCTCTAAAGTCAAATTTCAACTTAGCTGGGCCCCAAAGAAGTGTCTCAAAGTCCCTCCCTTCCCTCCTTCCTTTCCTTTTCTTCCTTCTTTCCTTCCCTTCCATTTCTTTCCTTTCAGAGGCTTGAAACAAAACCTGTTGGACATATTTGTGATTCAAAAAGAAAACAAAATAGAAGCAAACATGTTTAAACCTGAATTTAACCTCATAATGCTGCTCTCAGGATGACCATTAATCACATCACACATAAACAGTATAACAGAATAATTGAACACAATTCTATTCAGTAACTACAAGAAATAATTGAATTGTGAATACAATATGGAAAATAAGCTTATATTTTAGTAGTAATAAATGAAAGCACCTACAAACAAGAACCGATTGTAGGTTGAACGGATATGTAAACATCTTGCACACTTCACTTTTATAGAAGAGGTAAATAGAGAAGCTAACAATCCCCCTTCCTTCAGATTTTTATGCATGGTACATTCAGGCTGTCCCTTAGAGCTTCTGTTATTAATGGATATGAAAGTGTATGGACATCCTACACATTAAAATATTTCAGCAACAGTTTTAGAAACTGTATTCTAGACTTAGCTTTTCTCTCTGATAAATGTCTTTGTTCTTTACAGGTGAGATCCAATATGATGTGCCCCTAGTGTATAACTCCTGCTGTAAGACCTCAGTGAGAATGGGTGAGTCATGATGCCTTCATTGCTCCCTACTCCCGTTACCCATCTATATCTCCTTTACCTACCTAAATAGCTTTATTACCCTCCTGATAGATTCATATAGAAGCAGGAAGTCAGCACAACTAACAAATTTATCAGCTACCTAAATTATCAGCTACCCTGGCTGTAGTAACTCTTTGGGATTTACCGAATAATAACGTCATGTCTTGGTGAATTTTAAGTGAATAGGTCTAACCTTTTACTTCCTTCTCCACGGATTTCCCCATATATTTTCTATAGATACATCACATCACCTAATATTCTTTGGTTCTTCCAATTGCCTGAAAAGTTCTGCTTTTATAGATGAAACATACAGGCACACATGCATATACAAACATACATGTACATGCATATAAAATGTTCATTTTATTTACATGAATATTTGTGTGAGTTCTTCTCACACACCCAGACTCATGCTTAGTATTAAACCTATATCACTTTGTTTTGTGAGATACATCTTGTTAGAACACATACCTTGTTCTCGCAGAGGTCAGACTGAGCTTCTGTCTTCCCTTTTTTCCTGCAGGAGAAGTAGGTGTCCAGTAAGCCTTCCTGGCCCAGGCCAATGGTTCATGTACAAGAACTGACATTTTTCTATAGATCTCCATTGACTCTCTACTTCACGATCTTCAGCTCAGACCATACGATTTTCCGGTGTCATGTGCAAATTTATCTCTCTTGGGACACAATTATCTTGAAGCTATTTAAAAATATATATTTATGTTCATATTTCTAGTAGTTAGGGTTTCATGGGGTGTTTTGGATTTGAGGGCTGTTTGTTGGTTGGTGGTTGTGAGTTTGGTGGTTTGTGTTTTTTGGTTGGTTTTTACTATTAGAAAATATGCAAATTTTTTAACCAAAGAATAAAATTCTGCATTTCTAGAGGTATTTTAATCCTCCCCTTTTAATGCCATTGCTCATTCAAAATCACCATGTAGTTAAAATACAGATTCTTTTATTTAGCTGGTTGATTTACATTTTAATGTACAATGTATTGCTCACTTTATCATCTTATAAGGACAGCAAAATAACTGAAAAATATACTTTATTGGGACACCTCAGACAGGTATATATACTTAAGGGGTTTTTTAAATTTAAAAAGATATTTTAATTGTCTTGACCTAACAATCACAGAAGAATTAAGCTAATTATCCAAGACACTTCAGTCTCTGAACAGTAATTGGAGGAAAAACAGCATGCTAAAAAGCAGTACTTAGACCTTAACAATTAGCACCATGAAGCAGGGTATTAATGGTGAATTCTTGATACACAAAATAACTGCAATCTTTTGTGTGCCTAGAAAAAAGTATCCTAACCAGAAAAGTGTCAACATTTCAGAGGAGGCATTAGACAAGGGTGCCTCTTTCAGAATGCACATTTAATTCCTGTTTCAGCTTTAAAATAAGAATCAGTTGAAGAATAGCTTTGTGATTATTGCCGTTGTAGAGGAAGAAAAACAAGAGGAACAAGCAAGAAGAGAGATGGCAGACAGAAGCTGATTCAGAGAGAGGTCACAATGTTCAGTGTTTCTTGTTTGCTGTAGCTCCCTTGACAACAGAAATACTTGGTATACCAACTTTTGATTAGCATCTGTAAAAATATAGCAATAATTCCCAGAGGGCTGTTAGACATTCAAGGAGAGCAGGCGACAGATCATACAAACAGCAGCAGACAATATATTAATAAATCAGCAGATCTCCAAGTATTTCCAAGAGTGCCAAGTGCCACTTGGCAAGTGATATAGTGTCTAACTTCACAAGATACAATTTACTGATGTTTTTGCATTGCCAAAACCAGGCAATAGTTCACTCATATAAATAGTATATAAATAGTATTTTCTACTTCAGTAGATTCTTACAGTACTTCTGCTGTAGCCAATTCAAACCACCTTTTATCTTAAATATACCTCAGCTGTCCAAGATTTCCACTGTATCTTGTAAAAAATACCTTTAATTTTCATTATGATCCTTTTGATATTGAAGTAGTACTTGCCTACAATAAATCAACACTGGAGCTCAAAAAATCCTTAAATACAGTAGAATCCAATGTCATGTGCATATTTTCTCAGACATGAATCACAGAATGGTAGAGGTTGGAAGGGACCTCTGGAGATCATCTAGTGCAGCCTGATCTAGATGAAGCTGGTTTGGCAGGAGGGTTGGACTTCATTACTTTTCCGGGCAGCCTGTTCCAGTGCTGCATCACCCTCAAAGTAATGAAGTTTTTCCTCATATTCAGATGGAACTTCCTGTGTTCCAGTTTATGTCTATTGTCCCTTGTCCTGTTGCTGGGCACCACTGAAGAGGCTGGCCCCATCTTCTTAACCCCTGGCCTTTAGATATTGATACAGATTGATAAGATCCCCTCTCAGTCTTCTCCAGGCTAAACAGACGCAAGCCTTCCTCAGCCTTTGCTTGTAAGATAGATGCTACAGTGCCCTAATAACCTTTGTAGCCCTCCACTGGACTCTCTCCAGTAGCTCCTTGTCTCTCTTGAACTTGGGAGCCCAGAACAGGACACAGTACCCTAAAATGTGGCCTCATTAGGGCAGAGCAGAGGGGAGGGAGAATCTCCCTTAACCTGCTGGTTATATTCTTCTTAACGCACCCCAGGATACCATTAGCATTCTTAGCCACAAGCGCACATTGCTGGCTCTTGGTTAACCTCTTGTCCACTAGGACTCCCAAGTCCTTCTCTGCAGAGCTTCTCTTCAACAGATCAGCCCCTAACCTGTACTGGTGCATGGGGTTAGTCCCCCAAGGTGCAGCACCCTACACTTCCCTTTGTTGAACTTCACAAGGTTCCTTTCCACCCAACTCTTCAGCCTGTCCAGATCTCACTGAATGGCAGCACAACCTTCTGGTGTGTCAGCCACTCCTCCCAGTTTTATATCATCAGCACACTTGCCCTATCTCTTCATCTATGTTATTGAATTTGTTGTTGAACCAGATTGGACCCAGCTCTGACCCTTGGGGAACTCCAATAGCTACAGGCCTCCAACTGGACTCTGCACTGCTGATCACAACCTTCTGAGCTCTGTCACTCAGTCCTCAATCCACCTTATTCTCCACTCATCTAACCCACACTTCCTAAGCTTACCTACGAGGATGTTATGGGAGACAGTGTCAAAAGCCTTGCTGAAGTTGCAGTAGACAACATCCACTGCTCTCCCTGCACCTCCCAGCCAGTCATGCCATGATAGAAGGCCATACGATTGATCAAGCATGAAATCCCATTGGTGAATCCATGCTCACCACTCCCAATAAACTTCTTTTCTTCCATGTGCTTAGAGATTACATCCAGATGAGCTGTTGCATCACCTTTCCAGGGATGAAGGTGAGGCTGACTGGTCTGCAGTTTTCTGGGCCCTCCTTCTTGCCCTTTTTGAAGACTAGGCTGACACTGGCTTTCCACCAGTCCTCAGGCACCTCTCCTGTCCTTCATGACCTTTCAAAGGTGATGGAGAGTGGCTTAGAAATAACATCTGCTAGGCAGATGAAGGCAGTTGGCACTGAGTTTACAGAACACCATAAGTGATGGAAAAGCTGTTGCTGCTCACAAAATAGTTAAATATAAAGCCTTGCCCAGATGGCTGGAGAATGGGTTCACCAATTTCATTTATATCAGACAGCGTGGGAGTCTCAAATCATGTAACAATGAGTCTTGCTAACCACCACACAGATGGTCCTCTCTCTCACTCGGGGTACAAAAGGATAGGGAAAAATAATAGAACTTGCAGCAGCCCTTAGGTGTCTACAAAACACACTAGAAAGGAGACAATAAGAAGGGGAAAAGGCAATCCCTTGCAGCCATAGAGCAAGTAAGGTCTTCATCACTTCCATATTTGCTTTTAGCCTGAGTGCCAGAATGGTTAGGGACCAAGAAGAAAAGCTGTGGTATAAAAGTCTTTGATCCTTTTTTCCTACTAGGAATCTAAATTGGTAGTCAGAACAGTAATGCTGCTAAGTTGGAAGAACTACAGAGGCATTGCCTCAGAGAGTCAAAAAATTACTATGTTTTGACACACTGTATAAATTATGTCCTCTTATGTACTACCACATAAGGATGATAAAGAAAAACATATTAAACCTGAAGGTAAGTCTCTAATATCCCTGGAGTACACTGCACCATCATCTCACTTGGCATATTCATCAGGGAGATGAGTGAAATCTCCACAGTGATCTAATACAGATGTTCACTTGACACTTCTAAGGTAAATCCCTTAAGTTCAGTTCAGGTCTTTGTCACTGCAAGCCTGGAGGCTGTACTAGTAAAGAGCAGTTTCTGAGATAACTAAACTTGAAGCTCAGCTAACAAATAATGTCTTAATCAAAAATTTTGTCCGACAAATAAACTGATACTTTCCTCTAAAGGCAGCCATATGGTTAGCCTGACAACCCCACCAATGAATTTGTGAGTAGTTCATAAAATATTACATAGTATTAAGCAAGCTGCTGGAGCTCTGGCAATGAAGTTGTGTTGGACCAGGTCCTTTCTGTACATGCTTGGATTTACTTCCAAACAAGACAGCATAAAATGCATCCAATATCCAACATAAGAATAAAAAGCTCAGTCTCTCCAGTCTGTCTGGATCTCTTTGTGTTGCTCTGGCCACATGGAGACCAGAAACCAACTCAATTTCCTCAGCCGAGAACTTCCTTATGACTGCAGAGCCAGTACAGAGCCCCTCTGGCAGACACAGAGCTGGCACTTCTTACTCCAGCTCCCAGCCCTAGTACAGGAAACACAGGGGTACTGCTGGTTTTCTCTCTTCTCTGTTGGCAGGCAGCTATTTAGAGGCCAGTTAGAAGACTTTAGAATATCTCCAAGACTCTAAACTATAGTGGGTTGGCATAAAACTAGTCTGGGAATAAAATGTGACGGCAAAGCTCAAATACTCTTTTTTTTTGGTTTTTCTTCTCAGTCTTGTCCCATTAATTACCATGTATTCTACTTTTTGCTCATTCAGTCTCTTTTCCTGCTGCAGTTTCTAAGATTTTTCCAAGCCCTTTGCTTTCTAAGAATATGAGAATTTGATATTGAAATTAATACATAAGGTCTTTATTACTGTGCATTTTTAAGTTACCTTAATTCAAAGGACAAATGTTAATAAGGAAAAAAGATTAGACTGCCCCTTAAATCACCATGTTTGAGCTTTAAGATTACTCTAACCAAGCAAACCTGGATAATACTTTCTTTACCTAGCTTTAATGACCGTTACATCTTTTCTCAGGTTTTGACTCTACATGTGAAACTCTTCCCCTTCTTTCTGCCGGAACACTGCTTGACTTGGAGACTGGAATTATGTATAACGATTACAGTCTGTACTACATCCTTCAAACAGATGCTTACTTTCTTTTTTAACTCCTTAACAGGTAGATTGTTTTCTATCTTGCAATTTTTACGCTACATGGCTGGCAATACAATATGATTCTTTTGCACCAAGCTTCTTTATTGTTAATGCTCTCAATTTTCCTAAAAGGCTGTTAGTAGAATTATACTCTCCATGTACATTAAAAGAAACTGAAAAATTTCTGTGGGTGAAGGACATGTTAAAATAATACATTCATCTCTAATGGCAATGTGGGAATAACAACTGTGCTTTGC
Source organism: Eurystomus glaucurus suahelicus (assembly GCA_032159205.1). NCBI lineage: Eukaryota > Metazoa > Chordata > Aves > Coraciiformes > Coraciidae > Eurystomus > Eurystomus glaucurus. The sequence continues at coordinate 10,958 of JAVFHW010073083.1, forward strand.
CATTAGTCATTGCTTGGAATCGCATCTACCAGCCAATAACATTACACACAGACATTATGCCCTCCAACACTAGGGTATTGTAGAAACATTAACTTGTTAATCCTCATAGTGCTGCTTCAAACACGATTGGGAATTAACATTATTCTACAGAGGAAGAATTGAAGCCACATTTCTTCTGTAGCATGCTACATTAGAACATGAGATCTGCTTGAGGCAGCAAAGCATTTCATGCAGACTATGCTCACTGTGCTGGTAGCTAAGATAGCTGTAAGAATCGCCTCATGGACATCTAGAACATCTTCACTGTCAGCATAGGCTAATAGGCAGAAAGACCTGTGCTTGGTCTTTCTGCACATGGAAAAACAAATTTTTCCTATGTAGATAGAGTGCTGGAGCCTCCCATTACCTGCAAGGTAATCATACCATTTAAGCAAATGCTAATTTCAGCAAAACTTACTTAGATGTTGATTTAATTTCTGAGTAATTGTTCATGAATTACTTGCCTAATATACCTTCATAAGCAAAGCTTGAATTAGGCTTCTCTGATTCTGCACACTTCATTTGGGTGCCTGCTAGTATACTTCATATCTAGAGCAGTAAGAACTAAGACTTCGGTATTTTCCAAGTGTATGTGAAAAATCAGCCCTTACCTAAACTGGTTTCCTGGAAAACTCTGATGTTTCAGGTAAAGATCCACTTGTAAATGTGCTCTATTCTGTTGCAGATATACTACATGACAAAAAAAAAACAAAAAAACAACCAACCATAAAGTATCCGCCATACTCCATAGTTCTCTTTAGACAAGTTGCTTATCAAGAACACACGCACAGCAATAAGGCTGGCACAAGCAACTTCACCAATGAGAGCAGGTACGTAAAGTCAGGGCCAGAGATGATGGTCAGGGTCACAGTCCCAATCACGCAGAAAGCCTGTAGTGATTAGGCAGGACTGTTCCTTGCCAGCGAACTAAAACTGTTCCAAATCTACCCTAGATGATCTAACAGTGAGATTACCTTCTTACAAAACAAGAAATGCATTTCTGCTTCTGCTGACCAGGAGACAGAACTTCTTACCTTAGAGAAGAAACTAGCCACTCTAACACATACTGCTATCATGCACAAAGCAGAGCACTGCTATCACACTGAAGGCAATGCTAACATTGCAGGGAAAATGCAGTTCATACAAAGGATGAATATCAACAGGAAGATCTGAGCTATCACTTTCATATGATTCTGGTTTCCTGTCTCTGGAGTCAGCCTCAACATCCTGTCTTCTTAATAAAAATCCTAAATTTGTGAGAGCTTGGATTTTCAGGGTCTTGTTTCAAAACCTATGTAGATAGTTGTTATTATACAGAAAAAGTTATGGGGATGGAAAAGCCAAAGTATAGTCCAAGATCTCATCCAGAGATGAGAGGGTTAGGCTTAAATCAAATAGAGATAATGCAAGCAAAATCAGGTTATCAAAACTATTTGCTGACGTGAAAGATAATTAAGAAAGAATAAAGGATGCAAAATAGTATCTGAAATACCTACCCAAGCAGCATTCCTATTACACAGATAGTCTGAAATGAAAGAATAGCAAACAAAAGAAAAAATACCCTTTAAGACATGATTAATGCTACCTGATCACACTGACTGATAACTAGATAACTAGACTGACAAATCCACTAGAATACTTAATGGGAATAGGCAAAATTAGTTTCTTCTATACTTAATTCCACAAATGCATTTAAGGCTGCTCGAAGACCTACAGGAAACTTAATGGCATCTTTTAGCCCTTTGCTATTCAATTTATTTAAAAATGGAGAGTTTAAATGTGAAAATCTGTATTAATGATACATTAAGACTGTAGAGTTATCGGAAATAAATATTAAATACATATTTCTCAAACATACACCCCAATGACCTTGAAATGACATTACTTTTTGCTATGTGATACAACTCTTCCTTTAAATATGTAATAATATTACTGCCCTAAAAAACATACATTTTGAACTTTCTGGCTTTCAAATGCAATCTGAGTCCTTACCGTCGCATTAATACAGACTTGTTGTGTCGGTTCAGTCATCATCATTCTGTGCTGCCATCAGTTGCCTGATCACACAGGCCAACACTGAACTCCTCAACACACTCTCAGAAGTCTTCTTTCAAACAATCCTGCCATAGATTCCTGCGGGCCCAGTTCCTCTGCTGGCCACTGTGGTGCCAGCATCACCCACTGGACAATACAGAGAG
>JAVFHW010073084.1:0-42120 GCA_032159205.1 Eurystomus glaucurus suahelicus
ATGAAGAGTTTTTAGCAGTTGCTAGGTTGTTGCCTCAAAACGGTTTATGCTGGTGAAGGGTGCTTCAGGTATTAATTGGGACCTACTTTATAATCTCACACAGGAGCCCTGGGGACTTCAGACTGTATGTTGAAACACATGACTGTTTTTTAATAGTAGATCAGTCATGTTACCAGTGGACTGGTAACAATCAATCCTGCTGATTTTATGCAATGCAAAGGGCACTTTTACAATCTGTTGTGATTTAAGTTATGAACTGCAGCTCTGTTAGCTAATATTTTTCATGCTGGATTTCTATTCTGGCAGTAATACCATTTCAATCTGATAGGAAGATTTGCATCCTCTTCAATATGCATGCTGAAAAAGAAGTCTGAAATCTTAAGTTACACTGATACAGAGCTGGGTTTGCTTGACTTTTGGACAGAGACTGATAATCTCATAAATCTTTTGCAGTGCAATTGTTCAGATGTCACACACTGAAACCTTTCAACCACAGAGGTGCACTAGAAATAAGCCATCCTTCCCTAAGAATATCTTTCAGTTTTCTGACTGGACAATAGGAATAATTAGGATGCTGTTTAAAATTCCTAGTTCTGCTACGTGCATGTGTTGGAAAGGCTTATATGGTATTTGCCATTTATTTACACATGCTTAATGAGATACTGAAGTCATGTTTAGTATATATTGGCTTTGGGGAACATTTCATTAAAAGCAAATTTCGCTAATAAAGGATGACAGCTATGAATTGGTGATTGCCATTTTTGACAGGTGTTAAATTCACTGATGATGTTAAATAGTTGTGGAAACAAAATAGTGGTATAACATTAAAATCTAAAGAAACAAAAGTCTAGATATAAAATATGTATATAAATACTTGGCACATATGAGAGAACACCTTCCTGGGTTTTTTATGTGATTGTCAGTACAAATGGAATTATTGTAATTGAATAAAAATCAGCAGAAATCACAGTTTTAGTAGAAAAAACAGACAGCAGAGAGTTATTAAGAAACTCTACAAATGTCACTTTTTCAGTGCTGGTGATATGGTCAAACAGTGTCTATTTTTAGTCATATCTCATCCAAAATCATAATCACAAGCATCTGGATTTTTCCAAGATATGAAAGCACAGTCTGGCAGATGAGATTTGATTTTCACTTGTAGTTTCTGCATATTTTTTTTCTTTCTTCTACTTACACTATTTCCAGCAAACTCAAATATTAATCTTATTAAAGTTTCCAGTAAAACAATATTCTATTGGGGATTTTCTCTTCTTAACAGTTCTTTCATTTTCCAACATTAAGCTAGTATTGTTGGTCCATGTTCAAATGTGGTTTAGACTGGCTGAACTAGTTGCTTGGTTTATCTCTTAGCTCCCTGATTTCCTATTATATGAAACCAACATAGTTGCTTCTTTGCACACAACAAATTTATGGAACACTCGGTTACAGAGCTATCATCTCTGAATGGTAGAGCAACAGAAAGAGTGACCAAGTGTATGTCTTTTGGTCATGAGAAAAACAACTCAGAAGAGAGTGTCTGCATTTTTTATCCCATTTCCAACAAGCAATAATTAAAAATAAAGCAAAAAACTTGATATATTTTAGCAGCATGAGAAAAAGGGCCTGTGCAGTGGCACCGCCTTTCTATATTTATGAATTATTTGTTTCAGTCTTGAGCTCATGCCATTTCTCTGTAAACAAGAAGGACCAGCAATTACCAGAAAGGCAGCACAAACAATCCTTCCAGAGGAGTTACCTGGTGTAAAAGTTTGCTCTAGCATCTGCTGTCTTCTGGATATAATTTGGTCTGGGTCAGCATTCATGACTAGTTTTCAATTTCTAGCCATGCCTTCAAAGAACAGATATAAGTTTTAGGAGTGCTTATGGCCATGGAGAGGGCTTTGGTTTAGAAGTCAAAAGCAATGAACTCTCTTTTCTGTGAAACGTAGGAGTCTGTGTGGTTTCTGCATGTTCTTTTAAGAGTATGTCTGATTTAGTTGAAATGTCTGTGTTTCAGTAGTTTCTCTTAAGGCTTTTGTGGTACTTTCAAAATGCAGATTCAATGGGAAATTCTCAGTGATTCATACATTGATTCACTCGCTTCAAGTTTCACTCCTTATCTGATTTTAGCAGTCAGTTTTTCTGCATACTTGCGCTTCACCAGAATAAAAAAGCAGGAGTGTAGTTTGGATAACCTGTTCTTAGCATTTATCAGAGCATATGGGCATTAATGGTAGCACTAGTGAGCCTCTGTTTCACTTGACAGAGCATCTGATCATTGCAAAGGTGACTGAAGCCATAGAGGTGAGGGAAAACTAGGAACAGGGAAATAATCAGCTTTGCCAAGGAAGTAAATGAAAACATTTTCTTCTTACCTTTTCATATCCTGTTGTCACTGGCAATGGTTATGCCCAGACAAAATAGTTTTAAAACAGACACATCCAAACACAATGTAGAAGGACAACAGCAAGCAAAAAGGCTGCTTCCAGATTTTTAAGAGGTTATTATAAAACTATGATGAAAAACAGCTAAATCAGAGCTATTAGATACAGGAGTTAGCATGGCAATTAATCTCCTATCACTTAGCAAAATTATTAGATGTGTCAGTCTTGGTTCAAATTAGAAGCACTGTAGTTGAAGAGCCTGCCAAGCCACTGAATCCACAGAGCAAGTTATATAAAACTTTTCATTAACTGATCAAGCTGTGTTTGGAGTCAGTGGTCTTTTTTCTGTCACTACCCCTTTTTGGATGTGTACTGTGGAAGCTGGTTCCCTTGCTAGTTAAATAGTTTCTAATCTTCAGCTCAGTCAGAGGCACTCAGGGCTAGTTTATACTCGCTTCTTAATGTCACTTGTCTGCTCCGGTATATATCAGCCTAAACAGTTCTCATTCCCTAATATTCACTCCAGATTACTCTCTAGAGAAAGAAGCTCATGTTTTGCCTACTCTTTTTTTTTTTTTTTCAGATTTCTTTCTTAAGGTAAGCTCTTAAATCTTCTGATCTTCCTAATAACCTTTTTCTATACTTTCCAGTTTGACCTCAGCTTTCATAAACATACTTGACCAGGATTGTTACTACTGGCATCTCACTAGAGCCTTTGACGGTGGCATTAGTAATTCACTTTGTCTCTTGGCCAGATGCAGCTGCTCTGGCAATTGAGAAGCTGCACAGTCTTTGCTAGTCTCATGGCCCTGAGTGCTGTACTAAATAGGGCAAATGGCAGAGGGCTGTAGCCATCTTGTCTAATTCTCTTACCCTCCCGATAAATCCAAATTTATTTCTACTGGAGTGCCTAGCCTGATACAGCTTGTGTTTTTCCACAGAATCACATAGAAATACAGAATGGTAGGGGTTGGAAGGGATCTCTGGAGATCATCCAGTCCAACCTCCCTGACAGAGTAGGTTCACCCAGAACAGGCTGCACAGGACGGCATCCAAGCAGGTTTTGAATGTCTCCAGAGACAGAGATTCCACTACCTCTCTGGGCAGCCTGTTCCAGTTCTCTGCCACCCTCAGAGAAGTTCCTCCTCATGTTTAGATGGAACTTCCTATGTTCAGGTTTTTGTCCATTACCTCTTGTCCTGTCACTGGGCACAACTGAAAAGAGTCTGCCCCATCCTGTTGACACCCACCCTTTAGGTATAAGCATTGATAAGATGCTTCAGTCTTCTCTAGGCTAAAAAGCCCCAAGTCCTTCAGACTTTCTTCATAAGAGAGGTATTCTAGTCCCCTAATAATCTTTGTAGCCCTTTGCTGTACTCTCTCTAGCAGTTCCCTGTCCTTCTTGAACCAGGGAGCCCAGAACTGGATGCAGTACTCCAGATGAGGCCTCACCAGGGCTGAGTAGAGGGGAAGGATAACCCCTTTTGGTGGCTTCTTGACAGCCTGTGTTAGACTTAGGATTTTTAACCACTTAGGACTTTATCTCTGGTTTTGCCACTATTTGGAGAAGGGGATTTTGCTGTGCTACCTCAAGTGGGAACTGGAAATGTTTCTAAGGCTACCTTTTTCATGGAGAAGGTAAACTTAGGTTGAAGAAAGACAAACGAGGGATAATGTCCTAGGTCACCACAAGCAGATTCACCAGAATCCATGTGTACAGCCTTGCCAGAACTATTCTTTACTGCACCTTGCATTCTGCTGGGCTGGGCAGCTGGCAGTACTGTGGCTATCGTGCGACTCCACTGGTATACAGCAATTAGAGCTTCTTTAAAATGTTTTAGACACTCACGTCTCTGTATCTTGCTGACACTCCCCAATTTACATTTCAGTATGCTTCTTTTAATAAAACTTTGCATTTCTAACTACACCTTTTAGACTGGGTTGTGATACACATATTCATGAATCTAACCTCATAATACCTTGAAGCAGATAAGCTTCTTCTGATGCTGCCAAATACATTGGTTCACAAGCTGTGCTCTGCAGATGGCTGGCAATCCATAAATTCCAAATAAGTGGCTGGTACATTGTCCACTGAACTCTGTTAAGTCCTATTAATTGGTCAGTTAAAAATTAGATGGTAAGGATTTGTGAGAACTGGCTGTGGTCTGCATCTGTGGATACTGATGTATTCATTGACAGCACGCTAAAAGTAAGAGAGGTTAAGCAGCTTGCCCAAGATACAGAAAAAAGGAAAACAGTAGTCATAGGATACCTCTGAAATAGTTAGGAGTAAAGTCCAATCTCTAGATTATTGGTCTGGTATTTTACCTAGATAATAATTGATTTCTTCATTACTGGGTTATGTTGTCATAGTGTTCTTATATATAAGGGTCTTGGTAACATTTTGAGTACTCTGATGATGACATTGATCTGCATATTAAAGACACTCACTTACAGTGCGTCCTACATGGATTCCGGGGGGTTACAAACTTTGAATTTTCATGTTGTATTCTGTGGTTTCAGTATCTGTTGGTTATGTTTGACTAATTATGTTTTGCAAAAAGTAGAAAGATCACCTCAAAAAAAGCTGTGTGTGCAGGGAATTCTGTCTTTTCACAAAAATAATTACTGAAGTCAGTTTCTTTTTAGAAAGCAATGCACGTGTGTATATTTCTACACTGTATATAGCAAAGGAGTGTTACTCTTTGAAACAACAGTAAATTAGCTAATCAGTGTCTATCTGTCTTTACTGTAGGTAGAAATAAGGCATTTTTCCTGGGCTTTCTAGCAATCTTTTCCTTTAAAACATGCCTGTTATTGCAGTTTTTAAAAGAAAACAATGTATTTGTGAAAGGCACAAAGGAATGAAACTCAGTATTTTCAGTCCCAGCTCTTCTTGCCTTTTGCATCATATTCTCCAGGGACAATTCATCCTGCATTAGGCATCCAGAGTGGGGTGCATATGTAAGTGCAAACTGAAGTGATGTGCAGGCCAGGGAGGTCATGGCATGCTTCTCTGCTTAAGTGAGAAAGCTGTTCAAATTAGTTCTGTCAAAGAATGAGGTCCTCTAGAATCACAAAGAGTAGCACAGCCAAGTGTTTTATTATTATCATGAAGGTGGCAGGTAAACATGTACTTTTTCCATACATTTTTTCTTGACCCTGCCCTGTTTTAACCTGTTCTTTTGGGATCAAGGAAACAGCTGAATGTGAGACTTGAAAAGTGCCTGGGTCTGATAGAGAAAACTTGGCTCAAAAACAAAACTTGTTTATGCCCATAAATAATCCACATTTAAGGAGTTTAAAGATGTGCTGTAAGCAGGAAAGCATACAAAGCCATCCTTTTCTGTCTTTAGATCATATTCAAGCTGAGGACACTCCTTCTCCTGGTTTTGATATGGAGCAGGTATATGAAACCTCTTGACTATGTCAGTCACCAAGGGTGAGGAAAAGGCTGAGGTACTTTATGCCTTCTTTGCCTCAGTCCTTAATAGTGAGACCAGCTATCCTCAGGGTATTCAGCCCCATGAGCTGGATGTCAGGGACGGAGAGCAGAATAAACCCCCCATCATTCAGGAGGAAGCAGTTAATGACCTACTATAACATCTAGACCCTCACAAGTCTATGGGGCTGGATGACATCCATCTGAGAGTGCTGAGGGAGCTGGCAGAGAAGCTTGCCAAGCCATTCTCCATCATTTTTCAACAGTCCTGGTTAACAGGGGAGATCCCAGATAACTGGAGGCTTGCTAATGTGACACGCTACAAGAAGGTCCAGAAGGAGGATCTAGGGAACTACGGGCCTGTCAGCCTCACCTCAGTACCAGGAAAGTTTATGGAAGGGTTCATCCTGAGTGAACTCGCACGGCACATGCAGGACTACCAGAGGATCATGCCCAGCCAGCATGGGTTCATGAAAGGCAGGTCCTGCTTGACCAACATGACATCCTTCTATGACCAGGTGACCTGCCTAGTGGATGAGGGCAAGGCAGTGGATGTTGTCTACCTGGACTTTAGTAAAGCCTTTGACACCGTCTTCCACAGCATGCTGCTGGAGAATCTGGCAGCTAATGGTTTAGGTGTACTCTTCACTAGGATAAAACTTGTCTGGATGGCCAAGCCCAGAGAGTTGTGGTGAACGGAGTTAAATCCAGTTGGTGGCTGGTCACAAGTGGAGTTCCCCAGGGCTCAGCTTTGGGGCCAGTCTTGTTTAATATATCAATGATCTTGATGAGGACATCAAATGTACCCTCAGTAAATTTGCAGATGACATCAAATTGAGCAAGAGTGTTGATCTGCTTGAGGGTAGGAAGGCTCTGCGAAGGGATCTGGTCAGGCCGGATCGATGGGCCAAGCTCAACTGTATAAGGTTTAACAAGGCCAAGTGTCGGGTGCCTCACTTGGATCACAATATCTCCACACAACACTACAGGCCTGGGGAAGTATGGCTGGAAAGCTGCCTGACAGAAAAGGGTCTGGGGGTGCTGGTGGACAGCCATCTGAACATGAGCCAGCAGTGTGCCCAGGTGGCCAAGAAGGCCAATAGCATCCTGGCCAGTATCAGAAGTGGTGTGACCAGCAAGAATAGGGAAGTGATTGTGCCCCTGTAATCGACACTCGTGAGACCGCACCTTGAGTACTGTGTCCAGTTTTGGGCACCACAGTATACGAAGACATGGAGGTGATAAAGCGGGTCCAGAGAAGGGCAATGAAGCTGGTGAAGGATCTGGAGAACATGTTTTATGAGGAGAAGCTGAGGCAACTGGGACTGTTTAGTGTGGAGAAATGAAGGCTCAGGGGAGACCTTATTGCTGTCTATGACAGTACTTTGTCTGCTGGACTTTATTGACATGTTATTGCAAGCTGTACACAACATCAGCATACTCTTGACTACTTTATGGCCAGTTGTGATTACACAGCATTTGATTTTCTTACATTCTAAGCAAAATCTAAGCGAATATAATAGCTCTAAAAGTTCTTTGTTGGAAGCCTATGAATGAAATGAATAAATATCAAGGCCAGTGCAAATGGAGTGCATGCATGTAGGTACCCAAGACTATATTTAATCAACAAATTTAGCCACTTCAAAATACAAGAGTAATTCTGAAATAAAACATTTCCTTAAAAAATAATTTATTAAATATAAACCTTACACTGAATATCCTCTCAAAAGCTTGCTACTTCCATTGTATCCTGCAGGGCTTTTTGTCCTCACATCTATATGCCTCTTCAGTAGCCCAAAGAAGCTGGCATACTGTTATTTGTACTGTGAAACAGCAGCTGGCTCAGAAAATTTATGCAGTAATTAAAATTCTGCTGAGAAGGTGGGTTAGTGTACCACTCTAAACCTGGTTCCAGGGGTTCTCTCTGATTGCCCAAATGCCCTCTGAGATATCTAACTTAGAAAGCTTTGACATGAGCTGCTTTTCCATAAAGCTTTGTGTTAGGGTGTGATGTCTTTTTGTCTGAAATCAGTGTGCAAAAGTGTTGCCCTTAGTAATGCCAAACTCCAATAACTTAAAATTCTGCCAGCTGCCCAAAAGATTTGAGATTTTGTCTTAAGAAGCCTGTAAGATGAAACATTACCTAGTTCTAAGTTCTTTTATTTTTTCCATCTGATTTTTATGCATCCCAGGTAGAGTTTGGGTCAGATTTTCAAGTTAATCTCTGCAACTCTTCTGAAAGCTAAAAGTGTACTTTTCATAAATGGGACCCATGATCTTTGAAGTCCCTAGAGCAAAATAAGCTTGCTATTTAGCAGTATTCAGTAATATATTCAGGTATTCTATATGGATTAGAAGCTGTATTTTAAGGACTCAAACTTGAAACCATTGACAGCTACCACTTATTATGATGTTGCATTAACATTGCAAATTCCAAACCTGTAGAATAGACTAGAACTGGAAAAAATTAAGACCTTATTTCAGAGGTATATACCTGTGAAACTCACTACTTAATGATATTATAACTGAAAGCAGGTAAAGGCAAAATGCTTTGGATATAGTTATAGGCATTGCAAAAAACAGCAGCCTGTTTACAATACAATGAATGGCTCAAGAATTTTATCAGATGTAAAACCTATTAAGCTTCTGCTTGGAAATATATCTCCTATGTCATAATACAGCAGAGATCTCTTATTTCCTTCTTGTCCAAGTGACTTATCTTTGTATTTTCACTGTCTAGTTCATTCATCACTTTTTCTGAATGTAGGTATTTTTAATTATATACTTAAGAACTGTCCTGGATATTTTATTTTTTTTTGGTACCAGTCACCAGTGATGTTTACGTCATCTTTGCAACCAGAAATATTACCATGAATACAAGAATCATACAAATGAATTAAACCTCTGTGAACTTCCTCCTGAGTTCATTCATATCTGTTATCGAAAACTCCAATAAAATCTAAATGTTTCCAGTTTTATGTTATAAAAGAGGCAATAAACTATTTCTTTTTATTTTGAGTTACAGATGGCATCTGCTCAAGACTCCAGATATGGCCAGAAGGATACATCTGACCAGAACTTTGATTACATGTTCAAACTGCTCATTATCGGCAACAGCAGTGTTGGGAAAACCTCCTTTTTGTTCCGATATGCTGATGATTCCTTTACATCTGCATTTGTAAGCACAGTTGGGATCGATTTCAAAGTAAAAACGGTTTTCAAAAATGAAAAAAGAATTAAGCTACAGATTTGGGTAAGTCAAACATAATAATTCTATGCACTAAGCAAGCTGTAGCATTTTAACGGATAGCATTTAAGCTACTGTAGGTTTGTATTGAATGTCATAACCTTTATATATGGCATACTAATGAAAAAGCAGTTAATTGTTTCCTGCATTATTTTTCTCTCTATTGTTCAAACAATAGAGTGTAGACAGTATTTTTAAGGTATTGAAGTACAGCAGAGTATGTATTCTGAATTAAATTCCATTAAGAAATAACACAAATTGACGCATATTGATATCTGTGCAGTGAGGTATAAACAACTGTATAATATATAGGCTATTGAAAGTGATACACATTATTAAAAAGTACCTTGAAACACCAGTTAGGACCTTGTTTCTTCCTGCAAAAAATTATAAATTCATGTAGGATCTATGATAGTAGATGCATAATAGGTGGCATAATTTTTTTTTTCCGTTAGTTGTTTGTCATCCTGATCACCTGAAACATCTTCCTTGTGCTGAAAAAGAAAATGTGGAAACAGAGAATGTAACAGCTGTGTTGCCCAAGAGTACAAAAACCATCATCCCTTGACTACACATTAGAGGTAGTAGAAAGATGCCAAATACAGGAAAGTGTGATGCCAGCAAATAGGTGTTTTTTTTCTGCAAACTTTCCTTAGAAAGAGACGGTATCCAGAACTTATTTACACAGGAGCCACTGATGCTCACATCGGCTAGTTCTGTAGGGTGATAGTCACTTAAAGGAGAGGGAGGGATAGCAGAACCTTTAACAATGTGGGACCTTCAGGTCTTTAACAGCTTCCTTGGGTTCTTGAAGATTTTGTGCAATGTTTCCATTGTGAGATATTCATAATAGCCTTATTAAACAAGGTTTTCTCTTTTTGTGCATGAAAACAAGTAATTTTAAAATGTATTTAATGATGGCAGCCATTAAATCTCAAGAAACCTTGGATCAAATATGACCAGTTAATCTAAAATGTTTTGAACAGCACATAAATGAAATACATTTTTAATATGGCGCAAAGGTGAATTTCCCAGAGTTTCCTAGGCTACATCCCATTCATGTCTTTTTAGGTAGGCTTCAGCACTGAATATCTCAGATCATTTTTTGTTCTGCGCCCTCTAGGAACTGGAACACAAACTCTTTGCCTCTCAACTTCTCTAGGTTTTTAAGCTTAGATTCTTGCTATTATCATAACACTGCTACATACTAGGTAACTGTGTGTCATGTGCATGCTTTCACTGCAAAAACTTGCTAGTTGCATTGTAGTACTTTAATGTTGGAGATCACAAGGTAATTCACATTGATATTACCTTGTTATCTTTTTATAAATGAGCAATAAAATTGTGTTCACATTATAGTGTTTACATAGTTCTTTTAATCACCAAGTATCCTCTACAATGGATTTTCTTGTTCCTGTCTCTCTTAGCAAAAGCAGCAACATTAGTTTATGATGGCGTATTAATATAATCAGTTTGACACCAGTATATTTCTCATAATACCTCTCCATGCAGACTACAGATATGTTCTTGGCTCAAAGCAGCCCATTAATCTAGAAGTGTTCAGGGCTATTCATGTCATAGAGAGGATGTAGCAGCTGTAATCTGGCCAGCTAGAATAAAATTCCATTTCTAGCAAACTGTACATTTTATTGTTCTTTGCATTGCAGTAACATGCAGAGTCCAAACGGACTCTGACAGTCCTTGAAACAAACACAAGGGCTACATGTCCTTTAGGGAAGAGAGAACAGAGGCTCAGAGCTGGAAGAGACCTTCCTAAAGTCACCTCTGAGGTTATAGTGTTAGAGACAAGCTTCAGATCTTGCTCTCACGCTAAAGATTTTTACCCCCATGAGCACTGCATCTTGGTTTGTTGGGGGTTTTTTTCTCATTAAAATTTTAATGTAAATTCTTAAAAGGCCTTGTCATTGCCACAAGACAGAAATGTGCATGGATTTATAACACTTCCTTCAAAATCACTAGCAGAGTATTTGGTGACATCATGTGATAAATGATATTCAGCATATATGAAATAAAACATTATGAAAAATCTCACAGATTTGGACAGTCAGAAGAGACTGAAAGTGCAACTTTAGAATGTGTTCAAAATGACAAGATCAGAACTGAATTACTTTGCCATGTACTGAAGTGAAAATACACATGGAATGCTGCTGCTCTGCTGTCCTTACCTGGCAATAAGATGCAGAAATGTCTAAATAGTAATGCTATTAAGTCACTAAAATTCCCTAGCTAGAGATACAGCTGATCCAACACATGACCTGTCTTCTTGGGTAGACATTTAAATTCTATGTTTAATAGCCCTTTCAGCATACTTAGTGTTCAACTTGAAGCATATTGGAGCTTGAAACACTGATTTCCTCAGAAGAAGATTCTCCTCGGCTTACTAGTGAAGGGTGCAAGTTTGTTAGGGCACTCAGGGAAGCTGAGTCATTATTTCTTAATAAAATTCACTCTATGATTATCACAGATGAGCTAGCAAGGGTTTACAGGTTGAAGTAGGTGCTGTCTTACATACTTCGATGCCTTGCAGGTCTTTTCTTTGTTTGAGGTTTTTTTTCTTGCTTTGGGGCAATGGTGAATTATTCTTGGATTCAAAGGACTTGAACTGAATTATCTTCTTTCTTTGTTCAAGTCAGGGAGGATGGGGCACTCTCTAGTTCTTACCTTTTTCTTGTGGCCAGAAGGAGCCTCCTGGGAGCACTATAATGTTTGCTTTTTTCTTTCTGAGCCAAACACCTTCTTTCCACAGTATTACCTACTAGAATTGAGAGAGGTTCAGAGTTCAACTACTGTATTCATTAGTGACGGCACATTACCTTGTCATAGGACCATCAGCTGGCCCTGAAATTTTGTTTCGCAGTGAGTTACTAATGTGACAACCCTGGTAGAGACATTGCAAAGACTGCATATTGACAGGCTTTTTATGCTTTGAGGGAGAGAAATCCATTAAAACCACATTTTACCTAAAATGATACTGATATCTCAATGAAGACTGTAAGAAATTTTGGAAGGGATGTGTGTCTGTATGTAGCACATATGTACATAGGTTAAAAGTCCATCAGAGGGCTTTAGGATGTTTTACAGTGTCAAATAATAAAGAGCAATACAGTTTTGCTCCATTTGGTTTGAGCTAGCAATATTAAAGGGATGGGCCTGCAAGGCTATAGGATTCTTCTGGTTTCAAACTACTAGATTTCAAATTATACTGAATTTAAAAAAAAAGGCTTGTCAATACTAATTCTGACAAAATACATGCTAAAGAAAATTATTAGAAGCTCAAAGAGGGGCAAATAAGAAAATAAAATGAAGCTTAACCTTATAAATCTTTTACTGTAGTCACGGCATAAATCACTACATTCAGTATAACCCGTAGCTGTGATGCCATAGAGGTCTTCATTACTTTCATAAACTCTTGTCAGCGGTTTAATTGAAATAACAGACTAGACTGCAAGAGCTTATGGAGAATATATAGGCTGATTTGGACAGTAGAATTTGATAGCTAACATTTCTCAAATTAAATCATTAGAAAGGAGGAGAAAAAAAATCATGTGCAGATACTCATTCCTAGAAAACAGAGTAAGGTACAAAGATAGGTCAACATATTTGCTTAACTGACCGTCTATTCATACCTCATCTTCAGCTTGTATTCAAAGTTTACTTGATCAGAACTCTCAGTGATTTCTACAGTTAGAAATCTTTAATTTTTTAACTTAAATTTAAATATTAAAGTTAATTATATTTTTAATTAACTAAATAAAAAAAATACTTAAATCAGTATTTAAGGTTGTTGGTTTTTTTTTTACACAATTATATTCTAACTGCATTCCAACAGCAATGTTTGCATACTTTCTATTGGATTGCAGCACCTTAATGCAAATATCAAATAAGAAGACTGCACTGCCTTTTGCTGCTTGGATGATTTTTCCCTACAACTAGCCATAAACTTCAAGACTAGGTACAACGCTCACACACAAATAAAAGATACACTCCTAGAGAAGGCAGTGTAAGAGCTGCTTGTATCAGCACATCCTTCCTAGAACTGTGTGTGACTGTGTCACTTGATACACAAAATGTTGCTGTCTTCACATCAACTGTCTTCTACAAATTGTCATAGGTCTTAGGGACTAAGTGAGAACTAGGTTTTATAAGCTGAATGAAGAAATCCAATGTTATCATTCAATAATTAAAACTATAATAGCTGTTAAAAAAAAATCAATAGATGTTAGGCACCTTATTTTTTGCTTTACAAGCTCCCTAACAGTGCTTTAGCAGTAAAAATGGGTTCGGTTAAAATGAGAGTCTTTTTGTATGTCTGTGTTATTGGAGTCTGTGGGAGTAACAGTATGAATGAAAATTGCTGTGATATTGCGGTCTTTTAAGGGGTATCCTACAGTAACTTGCAAATGTGGAGGCAGTGTGAAATTGCAGAAATATCCTGTAACAGTGACTAAGGCTATTACATAGGTGCAAGAATCACTAAATACACTGGATCAGAAGAAAGATAGTAAAATCTGAAGCAGTAAAAGGGGAGTTAAGAGTAGTGTGCGAAGATAGAGGATATCAAATGTAGCAAATGTTTCATCACAGGAATTTCAGGGCCTGACTTTGTCACATCTGGCTCATCTTGGTATTTTTAATTGATATATAGCCACATCAAAGTTTATTTCATGATTCCTTTCTCAGGTGTTGGTGACAATGTGTAGCTGCTGCTTTGAATACACAGCCTTTTTAGATGAGAATAGTAAATCTAATACAAAAAATGGAAATTTCTCCTCTCAGCATGAAAATCATATGTGCATACAGTAATGTATCAGGCAACAAGGTATTTGAAGGCAGCAATATAGAAGGCTGAAAACTGCAGGGATTTGGTATTTCTCTGGATTCATTTGTACCAGTAAATTAAACATACCAAGGCTGTCCTTTGGCTCTGAGTCCAGCTGGCATGAAATAGCTTTTGTCCATACGTTTAAACTCTTTTACTCTCTGAAAAAGGATTGACACATCCATATTTTATATTGGAAAAGGTCTCTGTCCTGTGCTAAGTTGTGAACCTTGCCCAGGAACTGTGTGGCACACTGCTAGCAAGCCCAGGTCAAAACTGTGCTAGAAAATATGCTGAAAGTTTCATTATATAAACAAATTCCATAGCCTTAAAATGCTTCCCGGCACAACTTAATTTGGTGTCATAGGCATGGCCTGAAAGGGCAGAAACTCCAGCCAGCCTTGGGTTAGGCTGACCTGTCTGGGGTAATGAGCAATGCAGTGTGTTCACAAATGTTGTTCTGTGAGAAGTCTGTAACAGAACCACTCCTAGGAAAAGATGGTTAATGAGGAATGTAGTTTTGACAGCCACAATGCAAACTCTTTCTGGAACAAGGTGAAATGCTGGGCAGCCTTTATTTTGGTTTAAGCTGCCTTCCATCAGGTCAGTGTTACCCCAGTTATGGCTGGATATTGTTAACCTAGAATACTGCCTTTTTAATCCTTGCTTATTTCTATGCCATATCTTTGAAGAGCCATGAATAGTATTTACCTGAAAGTTTTGGAGTAGGAACCTATTTTCATACTGCTGTACTATTTCTTGCAGTGCTTCTTAGATCTTCATTGCGAGCTCTTCCACTTAGTGCAAGTCATATGTGATATACTTTATTGCTCGGAAATACTGGCCTTCATTAATCATTATTTTTCCATAATTTTTTCCCCTATTTTTTGTACCATCTGGAGTTTTCAACAAATGTTAAAGATTTATACAGCCAAGGGAAAGCCCATTATAGTACAGACAGAACTATTGTGTTCAGTTTTCAGTCAGAGAACTGCCAGGAGCTTTTAACTTTTTTATGGCTTGGGGATCTTAGTTACTTCCAGAAGTTGAATATTTTCCTTAATTCAGGTATTTTTAGTATTCTCTTTACCGTGCACTGTTTATTCTGTTCCTTGTACCTGTTCTTCTGTTTATGTTAAAGTTGTACCCATGGATACGGTTCAGTTCAAGTTTTCATTGTTTTAGTGAAGTATCCAAGAAAAAAATGGTTGAATAATTCACTTTTAGGCAGTCAAGTGGGAATTAACAGGTGGCAAGAGGAGATTCCTAATGTAGATACTTGTCAGGGAAAAGAAAACCACTCACCTAAAAAGCAGACAAGACAGCTTGCCTTTTGTCTAAACTTCAGCAGATGCTACTAGTTTATATAATCTGTATAATGTATATAGTTTATATAGCTTAAAGTTTAAAGGCATCAGAGCAGAAAGGAAATCCAGCAGAGACTGGAAAGGTATGTGTGCTGCCATTTGAAGTTTGACTGCAATTGCTCATACAATGAGGCATGATGTGAGAGAAAGCACCAAAGAGGGTAAGTGAGAAGGGGACCAAGGGTAAGTGAGAAGGGGACCAAGAGTTTATGAGACAGGGCACCATAAATGGTGTAAAAACTCAGAAACAGTTACAGATGCTATATGCAATGGTTTGTATTATTTCCTTGCAAATCCCACTGCAAAAGTGATGACAGATGTGCTATTGCAGTCCTTTATTGGGAAACACAGAACAGAACTCTGTAATCTGGGCATAAAATATAGATGCATCCATTATTAACAATACCCATCTTGTAAAACTGTTTGATGTATTTCTTGTATAGAAGCAGAGCTCAGTCTTCAGTGCCAAAGAAGATCTTGGCAATGTAAAAGACATACTCAGTTCAGACAGACTTCAGTGCAAAGAGCACATGCTGTGTGCTTTGAGACACTGGCCACTTTGGCCAGTGATGGCAATTAAAAAAATTATATGCTTTTGTTTAAAAAGTAGCACTTTTTAAACTGTCTGTTCAAATATTGATGTGACATTACAATTTTATTTCTATAAAAAGCACATTTTGAGTGTTTCAAACATTAGTTCTAAACCCAACTCAAGAAAAGGATGTTGCCTACCACTTCAGTGCCCTGGCTAGAGAGCTCTGTGGCTTGCTCCCATGTGCTTGATCTTACACTCATATGCATCAAAGTGATTGCAAATTCATGACCTCAGCTAGTTTGGAGAGGAAACTTCAGGTAAACGCCAGCCCTACAACTGCAACTAGCATTACATTCCACTATTTTTCCCAATATTACAGTAATATTCCCAATATGGTGTCACAGACATATGATGTCTGTAATATTCCCAAAATGACAGTGATTTTGTGAAAGTCTTCTTTAATATTAAGTCAAAGATTTTACTCTATTACAAAACCCTCCTTTGCCTATTTCAGCGATTTTGCTGTGTAACTTTGCTAGCAGCATATAAATCAGGTCCCTTGACCAGCTTAGCACTATATATATCATAGCTGGACTTCAAATATTCTCTGACAAAGATTCCTGTTATCAGTAAAATGATACATCTGTATTGAAAGGCAAAGATTAATTGGAAAGAGAAGATGGCATTTAGCATAATTAAAAATGTAAATAAGACATTTATCTCACTGTTTTAAGTGGAAATTTCCGTGGGGCTTCTTTAAGAGAAAGTAAGCTAGTTTAAGACACTTTCTAGAATACTTTTGTGTAGCGTGCCTTAGGCAGGTTTCTTCATCAGAGTCCTGGGAAATGCATCCTGCTATTGTTTAGGCCAAGAAATAATCATCCTGCCAGACCCAAAGTAATTGCAGCTCTCCCTAACCTGTGACTCAGCAGTCTGGTATAACATTTTCTCTGCTGCCTTTGCCTTCCACACTGTGATCTGCAAGTCACCATCTTTTCCCATTAAAGGAACATGCCAGTGAAAGAACTGCCATGGCCTAGCACTTACATGTGTGCAAGCATGCTAGACAGGCTCCCTGGTGATGAGAAAGGGAAGATAGAAGAGTCTTTCATACATGTGTACCTGAATAGCAAGATCTTTGGTTTTGCTTGCAGTGAGGAGTCAGGATAGGAAGGAAAAAAGGAACGGTGTGATTTTGCCATGATAGTGGTCTGCAACAAGAACCGTAACTTGGGCTAGTGTTGAAAAACAAATAAGCTGTTTTAATTTTCAGGCTCAATTAAATCCAGAGAAATCTGACAGCATACTTAGAAGTGTGAGATGCAACTTACACTTACTAAGTTATCATTTTAAGAAGGAAGAATAAGTCTATTTCTAAAATGGAATTAATGTTGACAGCATTCCTTGAAGTGAAATCAACTGTGCTGCCAAGTCCTGTGAACCATTTTAGTGGCACAATGTAGACATCTAAACAGCTGCAGTGAATCTACGAAGAAAAAAAAAAAAAAGCCCATGCAGGGTCTTCACTGCATTTTAATAAGATTCATGTTGTAGATTAGAGCAAAATGCTGCACTCTTGCTGTGCAGTTGTTGCTTTGAAATCGGAGTATCAATGACTTGGACAGGAGCCATAATGTAAATGCCATGAAAAGGGAGTGCAGAAACAGTATTTAAAGCTCACTTTTGCCTTCTCCTGCTGCTCAGTGCAAGCTGTTTCCCTGTGCTGTTTTAGAACAGCTTGAAGTCATTCTGAAATTATGCAGGGTTGAGAGGGGCACAAGTGAGTGAGGGAGGATAGGGGTCACACAAAAGCAGCTCATTTTTATTTAACACTACCCAATTTGCATTATGTTGTGGAAGCTTAAGTGCATTTTTTTAGAAGCCAGAGCCATAAGGGGCTCTGTGTCACATCAAGATTAGGTTTGTAGTAGCTAACACATTATGGACAATGCATCCTGCTTTTACATGTGAAATGATGACATCAAGCAAAATAGCATCCCTGGAGGATATAGCTCTCTATTTACATTGTCATTTCTTGGTCAGCTAGGAAAAATCAGTTAGTATATTGGTTGCAATTTCTTTGTAGTAGAGAAGCTGCTTTTTTCCACTCTTCAGTGTAGTTGAAGGCTAATCTCCTTCAATCTTCTCTGAATAAATATATTGTTCTTTTGTAACCATCTAGGTATTTTCTGGTTTAAACTGGATTGTTTTATTACTCACTGGTTATAAACAAATTCCTTCCATAGTTTTTACCTGTTACGACCTTATGCATTTGTTAATTGCAGTTTGCGGAATACAGATAATTCTGCCTCAGTGAATTCAGTCAACAACTCAGACAGAAGCTGTGCATGGTGTAAAATTTTTGTTTACTCTAAAATCAGGATGGTACTTAGGTGTAGAGACTTCCTACATTGCTGCCCATCACATTAGTTAGGTACAAGAAAAAGGAATTTAGGTCTTTCACAGGAAACCAGTTGTTCTATTCTGACAGTGAAAATGATACTTGGTAGACATTTTTGACCCATATAGATTGGATACTATTGACTTTGGTTTACTTTATTTGAAAATAAAGACAAGCTGAAGAAAGGAACATGAAGTAGCCTCTCATAGTGGTTTCTGGTTTTCCTTTCTAGATGGTTTGGTCTGTCATACTGGCTAGCAAGGCCTATATTTGTTCAGCTTAATGAATCATTCTAGGATGACCTGAGCTAAAAAAAGCCTGGAAGTGTAATATTTTAAAATTCTATATTCATCTATAATTAGGATTCATATTTTCTGCAGTGTCCTGAAATCTTCTGGGGACTGCTTATTTCTGACCTCTTCTCCAAAAGATATTTAAATTCTAGACATCATATGAGACTTCCTAACAGCAGTAGGTGCAATTTACTTGAACTGTAATTTCTTTGGAGAAATCTGTTTGTAATTAGGGTTCCTAGACTTAAGTAGATATGATCACAGATGAGACGGCTTCATCTATGTTGTGAAATAGAGATTTGAGAGTGAAGTGTGGAAGCATCCCAGTTGGCTGGATACAAATATAAGACTCTTTAAGCATATTAACAAAAAGAATCAAGTTATTTCCTGAAGAAGATGGAGTTTAGTAATGAAAAAATGGTAGGGTAAGGTACTAATGGCAAGCTGTCTTGAAAAGAGAGGACATCGGACTTAGAATGCATTGTGGAAAGGTATTAGGACTCAAATAGTAAACTTAATACATAGTAGGTGTATGCTATTAAAACTTGTTAATGATGGGAAGTTGTGAAATGTTACCAGTAAAGAAAAGGATTAGTATATCATACAGAAAGTAAATATTAGAAACATAATAAAAAAAAACAAAAAAAGACTTTCAAGTGTCAAGTAATAGAAATGGAATTTAATTTAACAGTACCAAACTGGGCACCTTGGGAACAACAATAATAAATTATTTTATAAACTAGAGGTTTTTCAGTTAACAGCCACTGAAGAAAGTCACAATCTGGATAAATAAGAAATGGAAAGGATTCTTACAAATCACCCCATGAAAAACAGATAATAAGGCTCTTGTATGTGCCTGTTGAAGTATTTCCAAAGGAAAGGGGACTATTCCATTATCTACTGCATTGGAGATACTTCATGTGGAGAAAGGAACTCAAACTAAAGATGGGTGCAGAAAAGCCCTATTGTAATGAGTAGAGGAACTAAAGGAAATAAATAGAAACAAAAAGTGTGGCTTTTTTACTCTAGAAAACAAAGGCAAGTCTAGTGCTTAAGGTTTTGATAGGGTAATTTTTTTTTCAATAAGTATACTTATTTTTGTCAAAACCACAAAATTTTCCACTGAGAAACAGTTTGGATGGAAAAAATATGTGAGGCAGGCTTGTTATTTGCATGTCATCAACAACGTGCTGTTAGAAGAAGCTTGTAACAAATAAACAGGATATGCACTGATGGTCTGTATAACTGAATGAGGCATTCATTAATTACCTTAGAAAGCATGTGAGGAGTTGGGCTGACAAATGGCATGTCACTGAATGCACCAATTGCTCCCTCCCTAAACCTACAATGGAATTTAATGTTTGTATGATATTTTTAATATGGCAGTGGTCTTATTTACAGGACTTCAAGGACTCATTCAAATACTCAAGTATTTGTCTTGCTTCATGTACATGAGCAAGACAACGTCCACCATCCTACTTCCTGTTCTTATTTAGGCTAAGTTCCTTTCAGAAAGTCCATCCACTCTTAGCTGGTGCTAAGAATGCTTTTATCACTGCACTCTGCTTCAGGCAGTTTAATGAAATGAGCGAGTCAGAACAGTGTTAGTAGTTGCCTGCATCCAGATTGAGCTGGTGGCAGATAAGAGTCATAAGAGGCAATCAGCAGGAAATCAATTGGTCATTGGATATGATGATTCTGTTAGGTGAAGAAACTCACAAGACTGCAGCTGAGTGTGACTGTGTCTGTTTTCCATGTTGCAGGGAGCACAGAATCTATCAAGGCAGAAAGGCATTAAAAAGATCATATAATGGCAAGAGGGGTTTCAATTGCTTTGGTTGGGAAATGGAAAGGCTGAGAAAACTAGTGTTGTGCTAATTAGAGGGGAAGAGAGAAAAAAATGATGTAATTGAAGCGTACATGAGGAGTCCTGTGAAAATGAATGACAGACCTGAAGCATGACAGTAATTAGCAGCCTGAAGGATGAAAAGACCTTACAGAAAAGTCAGATAGTCCAGAAGAAATGCCTCTATGCTGAAGATAATTAATGCCATTATGATCGTACAGGAACAGGAATCTTAAAAGCTAAATGGAAGAAACAATGATAGAAGATGACATTTGTATATAACACCTTTAATTGGACATCAGCTCTGGAGTTTAACCCATACATCTTTAGAGCTGAAATCATGAGCACTTCTTGCTTTATTTGAAAGGCTGCCTACTGAAATGTCTTGTTGCAAACTATCCATTTTAAGAGCTGGTCTGTGTGAGGGGAATAAGCCTGTGATTTTAAAGGTGTGGAAAGAAGAAAACTTGGAATTTCTTCATACAGTCTGTCAGTCCCATACACGTAGATAAGCAGTGGAAGTCCTTGCTAAAGGATATTGCACATGCTAAACGTTTATATGAGTTAAGAGGAGAAGTCTGCGCAAATTCATATAGGAGATACTCACTGGGAGTATTTATAGACATAGAAACTACTTCTAACTCAGGAGATCACAGAGCTGCATGTGGCTGGAGGTTAGGGTGGGTGTTGAAAAGAACTATGGTGTATGTCCACTTTGCTCTTACAGTTTTCTCTAAGCATTTAATCATCAACACAGTTATGGAGGATACTGACTAGACATACTTTTGATCTGACCCAGCAAGACTGGTCGTACATAAATGTTTATTTACCTGTAAAACAGATCCGTTCTTTGCCTTCTTCCAGGAAAAGCATTCCTACTTTTTATGAAGCTCTATTTTCTAGCTAGAAAAGTGCAGGAAGATTCACTAACAGCAATTTTAATGCTCAGGCCTCTGTCATGTCCAAATGAACCTTAATACTTTGAAAATAACAAGATCCAGGGAAAAAGGAATTTTGCCTCTGTGTCCCTTACAACAAAGTTTTCTAAGAGCTGTCATGTGGTAGTACAAAAGTAATCACAGAAGAAGCTGGAGGTGAGGTATGGCAGGACTGCAACATTTTTTCATTACGGTGAAGGATGCAGGGTCAAGAACGGGATAGATACCACAACATCTTGTGGTATACCTGTGCTTTGGTTCCCATTTTTAAAGGTTTACTAAGAGGCTAAAGTTGGTATATTACCCTGTAGTTTCTGATTACATACTAGCTTTCTTTTGCTAAATTATATAATTTATTTTGTTATTTTTAAGTCTCAGATATCATAGTCTGTTTCCTTCTGAATTTCTTTAGAAATCCTAGGCACCAGTGAAGTGTTTCTTAGGTATTCATATTTGGGCCCATGGTGTCCTGTAAGACAGCCAGACATTGTCTGTGAAATGACCGCAGGTCAAAAAGTAAAATAAATTCTCAGACATGTAAGCAAGGAAACAAAATAGGGGAAAATCAGTAGTTTACATTATTAGCCCAACCTGTGTTTGGCTAGAAGTAAAAGCTCTTGTGGGGCATCTCTGAAAAATAAGTTGGCTAACCATGGCTTAGAAAGCACTATTTTCCTTCTGCAGCCTTAGGAACACTACTATCTCATACCTCCATTCTCTCTGGAGTTCTTAATATTTTTTTTTCTTCTTCCTTTGTGTAAACTAGGGAGTTCACTCTGACCACAGCACAGCCCTTGGGACTTAATTCTGTGCTATTTTTCATTTTTTGTTGCCAGCTAGGAAGTAAAATAGAGTTGTATGACTTTCCTTCTCTTTCCATATAAAAGAGGAAGTAAATATGTACACTTTCTTTATAGAAGTGGGAGAAGGTTTTCAGGGAAGGCAGACTTAGGTTTGGATAAAAAGATTGCTGTATCTTGACCACGTTCTGTAAAGATGCTAGAGGCTGTCTTTATTGACAGAGTTGGACATATGTTCATCTAGTACATCTTTTGTCTCTGTGCAATCACTGTGTCAAGCAAAGTTTCCAGGACACAGTGTGCTATCACACAAAGGGTCTCAAACATAAAGCAATGACACAGGAGCACACCATGGCAGCCCTCACATAGTAGAAAAAGGCAACGTTTTTCTAAACCTTTTTAAGTCTGGGGGCTTTTTTCTTTTATGTTTTGCCCTTTAACCCAATTTACTTCCATGCAGTACTGTGCGAACATAAATAGTACCCAGTGGGTTTGCCTAATTTACAGCCTAACTCCAGATCAAATTCTCCTGAGTGAAAAGGTAAGTTTGAGGGGGTGTTTCCTTATGTATAGAAGTTCTTGGGAAACAGGATCGCTTAGGAAATATAATTCACTTCCTACAGCTGTCTGTTTCTGCTTATGCAGAAGGGAGCCTGTGTTAATCATTTGTCCAAATATAACTTTCAACAGCCCAAAATGTGTGTATGTCTTTTGTAAGAACTTGAGTCTTCAAGAGTAGTACTCATCTTTTACTATGGTTGTTTCTTTTGGTAGCATATAGTTAAATCCATAGAAACAGTCCAATGACACAGGAGTATCTTAGTTAGTGTGTTTGTAAATATGGCCTACATAGAATGAATTTTAAATGCAGAAAGTTTCTTTTATTTTAGCAATTTAAAAAAACGGGTAAGGTCACCCACATAAAATGTCTGTTAGTATATCTTCCATTGATTTCTCTTTAAATATAACTCCAAGCCTAAGATAGAGGAATTTTTTTCCTGACTGTCGTGTGGATTTTGCCAGCGGTGAATGAACAAGCGTTTTAAATGTGGTTGATTGTTACATAGTTTTTATCACTATCACCTATTTTAATAATAGAACAAATTCTCCTCTATGGCAAACCACTTCCAATTCTGAAAGAACCAATGCTGAATTAGAATCATAGCATCATGGAATGCATTGGTTTGGAAGGGACCTTCCAAGGTCATCTAGTCCAACCCCTCTGTAGTCAGCAGGGACATGTCTAACTAGATCAGGTAACTCAGAGCCTCATCCAGCCTGGCCTTGAACGTCTCCATGGACGGGGCGTCCACCACCTCTCTGGGCAACCTGTTCCAGTGTTCTACCACCCTCATAGTAAAAAACTTCTTTCTAATGTCTAATCTAAACCTACCCTTCTCTAGTTTAAAATCATTGCCCATCGTCCTATCTCTACATGCCCTTTTAAACAGTCCCCCCTCAGCTTACTTGTAGGCCCTCTTCAGGTACTGGAAAGACACTGTAAGGTATCCTCTTCTACAGGCTGAACAACCCCAACTCTCTCAGCCTGTCTTCATAGGAGAGGTACTTCAGCCTTCTGATCATTTTTGCAGTCCTCCTCTGGATCTGCTCCTTCAGGTCCATGTCCTTCTTGTATTGATGGTTCCAGAGCTGGATGCAGCACTCCAGGTGAGGTCTCACCAGAGCAGAGAGGCAGAATCACCTCTCTCGATCTGCTGGCCACACTTCTTTTGATGCAGCCCAGGATGCAGCTGGCCTTCTGAGCTGCAAGTGCACATAATTGCTGTGATTTATCCTCTCGATTATCCAAATTGTATCTCCAGGATTTCTAGCACTTTGGAGATTAATAGGCTCACTTTTCTTTTTCTGGAAGGGATTTTGTAGTCTGGCTTTGAATAGACCAGGGAAGAAAGAAGTAAGTTTAACAACTTTTAATATCCTGGAAGGTCTTAATTTAAGTGATTAACAGTCCTTCATCCAGAACTGAATCATCTTTAGATCTAACCTAGCAATTACCCTATAATTTCCATCTCTTATACACAAATAAAGCCAAACTCCTTAAAATGAAGATAGGATTTAGGAAAGATTTCAGCTTCATTACAGCAGGGAAAGAGGCTAATTTTACAACATAAAGTTCAAGATCCAACAGTTGTATCAAGTGCTGTGACTGTTGTGACTAAATCAGCAGCTATGTTGTAGGAAAGTTGAGCTCTGCATATTATATCAGAAGATTTTCTCTTACACAGCTGAATTGAGTGATGGTTTTTTGGACCTATCCTGATGAGATTTCCACTGAGATTTATAAATCTGGTAAGCCTGTGGACAGAACTTCCAAACGTAGTGCTGTTTCCTCCTGAGTAATTCAAGCAAGGAATACAATAGCAATTTCTCGTTTTATCTATTCTGGACTTGTATGTAACTGCTACACTAGGGACAGATTGTCAGTTGGTATATATCAGTGAAAAGAGCCAAGTTAACAACTTGGCAAGGTGGAGATTCAGATTTTATGTTGGAAAATGGGGGAAGGAGAGGTAACATAGAAGTGGAATCAGAAACTTAAGGTCTTAGTCAGCTAAGATTTAGGTATCTGCTCTAAGCTAGTAGTCTGCTATTGCTCTGTAACTGGTGATCAGAAATAACTATCTTCAGAAGGTGATTTAATCTGTGCCAAAATATATCTCTACCAGAAAAATTCTCCATAAAAATTTCCTTTTTGGAACTGCACGTTCTATTAAACTGAACCTAAAAAGAAGTAAAATAAATGCTTATATTTTAGATGGCTGAATCTGACACAAGAACAGCCTGTGGTTGAGACATTACTCCTGGTTTAGTTATGGCTTTTCATAATTTTTTCAGAAATCTGTATGCTGTAATGACCAAAGAGTGTGGGTAGGTTATGAGTAGCAGAAATGATATTAAGGAGAGAGACACTAACTAATGAATCAGTGTTATGCATGCAGAAGCCTCCTTTTGCTGGATGCCATTGCTGAGATGGCACCAGCTGTTAATAACATAAAGGCTGTTTTTTGTTTATTAGAACCAGGTGCCTGTGTTCTCATTCTGAATTTCATTGTTTAGTGCAGAAAAGGATTTTGCAGCAGGAAAATTAAGATGGGTACTAATAATTACTAGTCAGAAAAGTTTAGAGCTCAAAGATATGCTAGCTTTGTTAAACTTTTAAGAAAGGGAGTGGGAAAGAAAGTGGCCATCAAGACAAAATTTTTAAGCAAAATATTAAAGCTTTCTAATCCCACTGTGTGTGAATAGATGCTTGCATCCATTTCATGGAAAAAACAATAAATCATTATTTAGTCTGACGTCTCTGTGGAGACCAAATAATTATCTGAATTTTATTGTAGTCATGGGTCTATGTTGAAAAACCTTTGAGGCTGAATTCAGAATATTCTAGAATGTCTCTGTACTCTTTGGTCTAGAAAACGTTGCGGATGCTCTATTTTTGCGAAAACGTGGAGAACTGAGAATAGAGCTCATATGGTTTGCTTATGGTTGAGGTTATATTGTCCAGTCCTTCAAAGGTAGGTCATAATATCTGTTGGAGGCTGATAGATTTAAGGTCTTGTGTAGACTCCTAATCTTTTCCAGAGGTATTGTCGGTTATGGATGCTTTCCAAGGGGAAAGAGGATGCACTTCCTTAAATTTGCAATTTTATCAAGCATTTCTGGGCATGATTTTTCATAAGCGAAAACTACTTTTGTTACAGTCAGTGACATAGTGCCTTGTAAAGAACTAGCTAAGGAGGTTGTATCATTACTTAAGCCTTTTAAAAATTTTGCCTGATCATTTTTACAACCACTTATAAGAGTTGTCTTCTTTTCCCGGTATCTTCTACAAATCGGTATGTTTTTTGTGTTTGGTAAAGGATCTGGTATATTTTTCCCATTGGACATGGGCCAGGCAGCCAAAGAACTCCTGAGGGAATAAAGCTGAGGTCAAGAAAGAAGTTTGAAACAACCTGGCAATAAATTATTTATTTTTCCCTGTTGTCTGTGGAGTAAGCAGGAATCTGTGCTTCATAACCATAGCTTAGGAAAAAGATATGTAATTAATTCTCTCAGTGGTGACTTCTGCTCACCAATCCATTTTCTGATTTGCTTATATTTGACAGGGAGCACTGAGTAATGGCTGCTGCCATTCTTGTTACTGTTAATTATCTGGACTCTAATTTGATTGTCCCTTATATTGTTCTGCATCAGAAATCTTAAATTGTATTTTTCCTAAAAGCCAGGCATTTCCCTTGAATGCAAGCCAAGATTTTGCAGCATATGTCCTAAGTAAATGAGCTACATGTGATACTAATCATTTTGGGTTTCTCTTTTTCAGTCTGTAATGGGCTTTGGCACAAATCTGTACTTTCCTGTGTCTTTTCAAAATTATTTTTGGGACTTTTCAAAGGGAAGAGTTATAAGTAATTTTTGTGATTTGGCCTCCATGCCAGTAAGATGCTCACTTGCATGAAAATACCATGCATACTTCTACTTTCCCTGAGTATGTGTTCAAGAGAAACTGTGTTCTTTGTCTTTGTACTCCCTCCTGCTGTCAGGAGCTTACAGAATTGAAATAACTTGCGAGTGAAAATCCTAATTGTCAGTCTTAGCTCTCAGTTCTGCAGCCTCTGTGTGTGTGATTCCTGGTCATATGAATTAGCTTATTGCAAATAAAGAAGTTACTCAGGCAAATAAAGACTGAAAGACCAGATCCATATTACCTACCCCTTAGAGATCTGTATTGGCGATCATATGCCTTCAAATTTTACAATCAACTTATCTCATTTGAGTCATGGCTAAATATATTCCTATGTAGTAACGACTAATTCCTGGTGGCAGCTGACTGTTCTCAAATCACATTCTGTACCCATGTGCCTGCAACACATGTTGTTATTTATGACAGAGGCCATGGAAATGTTATTAGAGTCCAGCCACTTAGAGACCCTCATTAATTACATACAGAGCTACCTGTGATCAATCACATTCTCCACTTAGTATCATCTGTCTAGTATAGAGTCTGCACAGAGAAACATCATAAGAATTAACGTGGAGAAAGAAAGTATCTGCTGTACTCTGTGAAGAAGGAGAATGCCTAATGAAGTTCAGAAATAGGAGAAAAAATCATATTGATGTATTTCTAGTTGGTGATGGAATATCTGAAATAATGATGTTAAATGAATGTATGTGTTCTTTATTCTTGTTACTTGTCATAAAAAATTACTATGTTTTGTGAGGCATGTCAATGCTCTTTGGGTTCCCTACTGAGTTTTTGAGAAAGGAAGGAGGAGGAATAACATCAGCTGAGAAGTGCATTTACAGACTCAAGAAAGCTACAGCTTTTCACAGCGAATTGTCACATCTTTTTCACACATTATTCTTCTTGTTTGTGTGCACATCACCTGTTCATGTAGAGTAGGGCTAGGTGGGACTTGTTTTTGCAGAAAAGAGGTAGAGAAAGTCAGAATAGCAGCTAGGTTGGGTAAAATAAGAGAGAACAAACCATAATTAGGAGCAGAACTTTGCTATGGTGTTTTTTCCCTTAAAATATTCTCAAATAATAAAATGTCTCCTATTTCATTACCATTTCTTTCTCTGAATGCCTTATGTTACACTGGATAAGAAGTTTTTTTCAGCACTTAGCAGATATGAAACATAGAATCAATATGGCTTTTCCACTCTTAGGACAAATATCACTGAACCTCTTGGAATATCCTTGTAGCTGCTGGGAACGGGCTTTTGGCAATGCGGTAAATAGTGATGTCTTCCCCACAACATTGACAAAGCAACTGAGGCTCAGAAGATGGTCTCAATTTGCCCAGGATTACAGAGCAAAGCTGTGATTCCTCAGCTTTCCTCTTGCTCTTTGATGTTGTTTCCACCCATTGCCATTAATTTCTCAGAACATCTGTGAAGTAATCAGCATATGGCCTTCCTATGTGATCACTAATGAGCTTGTTAAAAGCTACAGCACAAAATTACAGTTGCATGTGATTTTTGCCTTACTTTACACAGGGCTTTTAATTACCTGCAAGCACTTGATGAAATACTTATGAAATGGCTTAATAACATTGCACTGTTATTCTCTAATTTTATTTGAAAATAGGGAATTCAGTGGGAAAGGAGTACTTAGCTTGGCAGAGGAGCTGGATAACTTTTACTTAAAGCAACATTTCTCCACAGGCCTTTGCCATAGAAGACATGCTAGATGTCAATCCTAACAGTAAAACAATGGATTCTATAGAACTTGAGTGTAACTAAACTGTGTATCGACATGGGACTATTAAAATAGTTAAGAATTTCTAGATAAATTCCCAAAGATTTCCCATAGATAGCAAAAGTCACTAAACTGTTTTCATGCTAAAATAAAAAACAAATTTTCATGTCTGCCAATACTTGAGAAAAAGGGCAACTGGGAAACTGGAAAATGTTGTTCTTACTTCAGAAAACAATAATTCTGCATTCACGTGTTTTACTTTATTTTCTTGTGTTTCTTTCTATGTTGCCTTTCGAGACTTCATAGTGAGTGATTTGATTTAGTTTGCCTTGTTCCTTGCAAGCTAAACATTTTTATTCCTCACATTTTTTCTTCTTAAGGGTTGAACTCCATGATGATAGGAATTAAGTGGAACAAACAGCACTAATGGCTCCCCTTGGATAGATACTAGGAGTAGCTGATTTAGTCTGCTCCATTTTCAGTAACTAGCTCATTAGGTTCCTCCTCCTGTCGTTGTCCTGATCTTCATCAGATCTCTGTGTTTGCGGTGCTTGAATTTCAAATTAAGCATGCAGCACAGGTAAAAGGTCACCACCGTTAATTTTACAATTATCTAAATTTTTAAGTACAGCTTTTAGTTTTACCATAAAGCCTCTTTGTAATTGGGATATGGATGGTTTGTCTGAACTGTGAATGACACAGGTACATTTTTGTGTGTATTTTCTTCAAGGAGGCAGCAATTGAAACAAGCCTAGTGTGCAGATGCTTCAGTGGAACCAGTGCCTCAGGATATCTTTATGGTGTTCTTGAGCTCAGGACAGCAATGTGCAGAGATTAGTGTGAATGTGCTGACAGCTGGGAAAGAGTTATTTTTATCACTTGATATAAACAAATATCCCTTCTGTATGGAGTAGATAAGAGACACATACTGAAGTCTCTGTGGCATCACAGATCCCTTACAAACTTTCAGGTCAGTGTGGCATGAGTATCACTGTGTATTTGTCAAAGGAATTTAAGCTTGTACTATCAGAGGAATATTATATGTTCCTTGCCAAAAAATATGGTATTAGTGACATTCTGGCCAAAACAAATCCATCTGAACAAGTAGATTAATTATCCATTCATTATCCACACAGAGCTGTAAATAGATTAGGGTTACTACCCAATTATTTTAAAACCTGTCCAGCCTTATTCTTTCTTGACTTTTTCAAGGCGTTTTAGTTACAGCTTCATAATAGACATTTTTCTTGGTGTTTCCAAATTCTTTCATCAGTTGTGCAAGTGTGAGGCAGATTAGGACTGCTTTTTTAGTTTATGTAACGCAGCTTTAGACTAGTACACTAGATGACCAGCTGAAATAAGTCTGTGTTATTTCTTTGGCTTTTGTGGAGCTACTCTGACCTACATGAGCATAGGATCTAGTCCAGTGTCAGGTAGCATTATCAGCAAATATGCTTGAAAACAATATTCCTTATTCCTCATTGCCTCCGAGTGATTCCAAAACCCGTGAACATGAATGTTGATACTTCTCTCTAATGGAGCAATGTGTATTATTTACACAAGTAGCAGCTCCAGATTCAGATAGGCTTTCTGAATGGCCAGTTTTTATTAGATATAATTATTAGACTTGAGAAAAAGCCATACAGTTAACACTAAAAGAATTAATTGCTCACCAGTTCAAATTATATTAACAACACAAGGACAATGTAAATTTGTTATATTAATAAGCTGCTAAAAGATCTCACTGCTTCCTTTTATTTAAATCACTGTGCTTCATGGGGCAGTTTAGCCCTTCTGTCTTCACTGGCGTAAGTGCAACTGACAAACCTCACAGTGTCAGATTCTATGTGCTGACAAACTTGAAACCACAAGGATGACAGTCCTAAACAGGATTACTGATGTGATTATGGTGGTGATCAGGTATATGTTACTATAGACAACAAGTTGTTTTGCACCATAACACAGGTGCTGCCTCAAGAGTAGGTCGATATAGAAAGGTAAGAGTGTCTTTGCCTTGTCATATCCTGACCCTGCTCATAGAGCCTTATTCATTGAAATTTCCTCCTGTTGCACTGTTGTAGGCAAACCTAAATACTTCTCTCCATCATTTGCTAGAACTGGAGTGACTTATTCAAAGCTGTATATTTTATTTCTGTGTTACAAGTATAGTGAAACATTTGGACTTCACTTTTGCCCACTGCCACAGCAATGGAGCTCTTTTGATCAATGAGAGGTATATCCAGGTAATAATGAAGGGCAACTATTCCTTAATAATAACAAATCACTAAGGGTTAATGTTGATTATTTTTTTTCTTGGCTTCTTTCTTTGCTTATTTCTCCAAGGTCTCATTGTATTATAAAACCACATACTTTTGATATAACAAAATATTGTATTATTGTGTTTTTAAGTCAGGAGAATAATATGCTTCTCTAACTTATCTTTGAACTATAGCTGGTCTCAACAGGACATCATTTAAGCTTTGGGAATCATGACATCTCTTTCTGTTCTTTTTCTCTTCTGCTTAGAAGTATTCTAAGTATTCTTAACTTCTGAAATCCTGCAGAACCTTGATTTTCTGTATCAGAACCTGAGAGTGGACAGATAGCTGTAGAGTAAAAGATAGGGATTCAGGACAAAAAGTAGCTACTGAAAAGCATTTGCTGGTAATTTTGTGTTGTTTTGTTGGAACTAAAATTTTCAGATCAAGTTTCTGCTGAGGAGGGTTTCTGAGGCTGTGCATAGAATTTCTGTCTATAATCAAGAACTGGTAGGAGTCCAATGCAGACAGTAGGTTGCGGTGTCTGTTACATCCCAAATGAGTTCTCACTGCTGTTGATATAATGACTGTTCTGAGGTAAGTCCGCTTCTCTCTCTTGTTGTGGGTTTTTTTTTTGATTTTTCATTTGTGAAAACATTTGCTAATACATAACAAGGAGTAAAATATGCAGATTCAACTGTTCTTGCAAACTAGGCTAATCTAATTGGGTTGGCTTGTGTTGGCTAATTGGACTGGGTCTGGCCGAGCTTCTGCAAGACATTTAAATAATGTCTATTAATTGCATACATTTTAATCTCTTGTATTGTGAAACTAGAGGTTACTTTGGCAACATGATTTACTGGTATGGTTTGGAACTTCCTTAAGAGCAATCAGTGGCTACAAGATATTTTCTTTTTATAGATTCTTTTGTATTACACGAATGTACTGGAATGATTTGCCACAAAATTATGATTTGCCACAAAATTATGATTTGCCATATAGTAAGCCTGCTTTTCCTGGCATGATTCTCCATGAGGGACAAACTAACCTCTATTTCATAAGCACCAGTTATCAAACTAACATGTTCTGCATCATTGACTGTGTTAATACCTGAAAAAAAAAAAAAATTAAGTCAGTCAACAGCAGCAGCATGGGAAAGTAACTCCAATCTACAATGGTATGTTTTTACAAGTGCTTTCATTTCAGACTTTTCAGAACTTGAAATGACGTCTGAATTAATTTGCAAACTTGGAAAAGAAGAACATACATTAAAAAAATAGTGATGTTACAATGATATCAACTGAAAGAAGCCTTAATATACATAGTAATTTAAAAATGCTTAAAATCAATACTGGAAATGTTGAGGGTTTTTTCCTGATCTTTTGCTTATGTGATTCTAGTGGAATTTCAAATCTGGAATACATTCCTTAGCTCTAAAGCAATGTACCACAGAAACCAGTTCCCTTTTTTATGTGTCTGGTAATGAAGCATCACCAAAATTCCTAAGTTCTTAAACACCTCTGATACCTCTGCAGGGCCAGCATCTTCAGTCTGTCTTGGGAAAAGAAATTATGAGGTTGCTAATTCTTTAGAGAACATCCTTCTTGCAAACAAATGGTCAAGTATTAGGCTTCCTATCTAAGAAGCACAAGGGAAGACAAATGTAATGAATTGAGGCAGACTGAACTTCTAATTAGAAGGCAGCCTGGCCAGTACAGCCAAGTGCAAGAAAAATTAATGTGGAGGTGATAATAAAAGTCAAACCAATCTATGAGCTAGAGAAGAGGAACTCTGGGGGTAGTTGTGTCAGTGTCATATGGGGCACACAGAGCAAAGACAGCGAAATAATGGGATAGTGTTGCTGAGTATGCTGCTGGATGAACCTCCTCCAGTATGGGTTGCCTTTTAGTGGCCAGGAAAGTCCTTGGGGCTTCATGTGAAACTGGATTCCTTAGCCATCTTCAAATTATTGTGTCTTTTAATACCTAGAAATAATTTAATCTGTGGGTTAACTCAAATTACTGTATACAGTGCTCATGTATATACCTATATGTTGTATGGTCTTGAATAATATACATACTGCACACATAGAGATTCACCCTTGGTGCTGCTGGCAAATTTATAAAAGAATTCTGTAACACTGGGGACTCTGTTAGCAGGAGCATACCCCTCCTCATTAAACTACATCCATGATACTGTGTTGAGTTCCTCCTGCTCTCCTGACCTCCCCCAACATACAAGAATAATAACAACATACTGGAGCAAGTTCAGCAGAGGGTCACCAAGATGTCAGGAGGCTGGAGCTCTTGCCTTGAGAGCAGAGGCTGAGGGAGCTGGACTTGCTTAGCCTCAAAGAGGGAAGGTTTCATAGAATCATAGAGTGGTTTGGGGTGGAGGGCACCTCAAAGATCATCTAGTACCAACTCCTCTGCCATGGCAGGGGCACCTCCCACTAGATCAGGTTGCTCAAGGCCCCGTCCAGCTTGGCCTTGAACACCTCCAGGGATGGAGCATCCACAACCCACGTGGGCAACCTGTTCCAGTGTCTCACCACTCTCAGAGTGAAGGATTTCCTTCTAATTTCCAATCTAAATCTCCTCTTTTCCAGTTTAAAGCCATTACCTCTCATCCTATCGCTAGAGGCCTTTGTGAAAAGTTCCCCCCCAGCCATCTTGTAGGCCCCCTTCAGATACTGGAAGGCTGCAATAAGGTCTCCTCTGAGCCTTCTCTTTACCTGGCTGAATAAGCCTAATGTTCTCAGCCTGTCTTCATAGGAGGGGTGTTTCAGTCCTGTAATCATCTTTGTAGCCCTCCTTGGGACCCTCTCTAAAAGATTTCAGAGAGACATCAGAGCAGCCTTCCTATACGCATAAGGAGGTATCATACTCAATATAAGGAAAAGTTTTTTCACCATAACAACAGTAAAGTAGTGAAACAGGTTGCTCTTCAAGCTTATGCAGTCTTCTTTTTGGAGTTTTTCAGTATTCAAGTGGATACAGCTCTGAGCAACCTGATCTGATCTTGCTGACCCTGCATGGAGCTGAGGGCTGGGTTAAATGAGTCTCAAAGACCCTTCAAATCTGAAATATTGGAAGGACCCTACAATTAACTACAGAAGAGAACTCCATAATTGATCAGTCTGCAGTCATGATTTACTGCAAAATTGTTGCTGCAGTGGATTTAAATTCTTGTGGTGCTTAGAAATTTGCAATAAATTTGTGTAAAACTGAAAATGCAATTATGCTGTAGTACCTTCTTTACACTTGACTATAAATTACTTTTTTTTTCTGATGTAGTTCTGTTAGCTAAGGCTTGAAGTCATTTTTTATCCCCATGCTGTCATGTAACATCAGTATCCCAGTAGTACTCTTGTCTTGCATATAGCTGTGCTGTATGGTGTCTATTCCTTTGCATGAGGTATAGGTCTGCCAGCAGATAAGCCCCTTGGCTCCTTACATGCAACATGCATGTAAAGGAGCCCTGCTATGGTATTTTCCTGCTGTAAGGCACTAATATTTCTATGATGTAGTGGGGAAAAGGGACTAATAGTAGACGTATAGGGTCAAGTTAAGTGACAGGATGCATTTGCTTAGGTATAGCACTGTAGAACTATCTGAGTTCTGTGCCCATCCCTGTAGATAATGCTCTGCAAATCAGACTGAAATTGGTATATGATGAGGGGTAAGCCCTATTTCTTTTACTGCCTGGTGGGTCTAGTTACATTTGTACTGATGAGGCACACAAAAAAGAGGAAATTTTGCTCTCCACGCCTATATAGCATATAGTCCTGACATCCTGGAATGGGAGTGCTGGAAATGTTCTCTATGAGTCCTGTTGGGATGCATAAGTGAGAAGTACTACAACTCAGCCAGCTGTTACAGTAAAATAAAATCAGTATCATCAGCATAACCTTCACCAGTTGATTTACACTGCAGTAAAACACTAGTTTTACAATATAAAATAAAATAAAGAAAATGAATAAAATAAAATCTATAAAGTAAAATCACTATCATAAATGCAAGCTCAATCAGTTGATTTGCACTGTAGTAAAACACTAGTACCACTTCTGTTTCCTGGCTGGATAACTTCAGTGCACCTTACAAAGGAAGAAACATCTATTATTGCCAGCTATTGTAGTTATGTGGGCAAGGAGTAGTAAGAACCTTTCATATTAAAGTAAGAACATCTTCGTATTAAATACATAAATATTTATATTAAATACATTAATATCTTCATACTAAAACAAAAGTGTGTTCAGAAAAGTGTGGGTGGGAAATGTGCTCTGAACATAGCAAATTTAACAGATTAAGAACTCAAAATTGGCTGTAACAGTACCAAATTAATAGCTCCTGTTTGAATTGTGACTCAATAGCATTTCAGGAATCCTTCTACACACCTACCAATATCTGAAGTTCCTAAGTGATACATTTATGGTTTTGTTGCCACGCTGCCCACCGAACTGTGACACGCATGTCCCATATGGATAGTACAGCATCCCAGGAGTCAGTCTACTCAGTTACAGGTTGTCCTGAGAAAGCCTCTGCTCTGTGCTACAGTACTGAGGAGCTGGACTCCACTAGCAGTTCTTGTCTGAGTTCCCTACAAGAAGAAAGCAGGACCTAGGAAGCACTTGCAGCACTTGAAGGAGATAGAAGAACAACCTCTGGGTGGGGGAGCATGTGGCACACTGCCAGCGGATAGAGGGAAGGGAAAGCAGCATGTGATAGGAAAACAGATAAAGCAGAAGAGTGGAAAGAGTTGTGGGAGCCAAAGTTTATTGCCGAACTAGCTTGGTAAGGTTCATAGGTATGTTCCTGTATGTTGGATATTACATAGATGCACTGAACTCCTCTTAGCAACCAACTCTTTTAACATCTTAATTAAAGATTTATCTAAGTCCCTTCTCGGACTACTGTCTTACCTGTGCTGAGCCACTTGAATTTCATTATGTTAGTAAATTCTACCTAATGTAAGCAATATCAGAATCAAGTAATATAAAAGACTGTGGCTTAGACACAAAGAACTGTGAGATAAGTCTTGATAGCTTACAACTGAGGAGGCCTGGTTCTGTGTCCAGCTTTGTCACTCCCTTTTGAGAAGCAGCTGTCCTCCAGCTTGTTTGCCCTGTGTATAAGGATCGCTTTGGAAGGATCTTCAAACTCTTTGCTTGATGCAGTGGGTAGGTCTTTTAACAAAACCTTTTGAGTTGACTTCTTGCAGAGTAGAGAAGACCTCTTTCCAGAAGGACAGTTTGTGATGTTGTATTTTAATGAATCATATTTGGATTTGGGGTCTAATATTTCTCAGGAAAATCTAAGTGGAGGAGAGCAAGAGCTCATCTCTAGTCAAAGTGAAATATGGATGATATTTTGTAATGCTTTTGATGCTTTTCCATCCAGGAGATGAAGAATAAAGAAAAAATTCAGTGGAGAGGCATTTTGGTCCATTTCATCAAAATCTGTAGAAGTTTGTTTGTTTTCATCTGGTCTCTCCAGCTGCTTTTCTGAATTGAACATTTCCATAATGTGAGACACAAAAGCTTTCTAACGTATTTGGCATATACCTGCATGTTTAAATATTGCATATAGTGCGGGCAATGGCAGTTTCAGATTCTACAGGAATGCTCTCCCCAGCATCCACCCCAACAATTGTGCTGATGTTGCTTCTTCCATCACCTGACATGAGCATGGGAATTGGAGTAATTTTTCTCATCTTCTTCACTGAAATTAAGAAATTTTGTGTATTTTGCACATTTCAGAAACATTTTTTGAAAGGTGCTTGTGCAGCAAGAACAATCATGAGTTTTATTTTATAACCTAATCCCTGTTTAGAGTATATCCCGTGGTTATATGTTTAAAAAAAAAACCCAAGGAGAGGTGGCAAGAGGAACAAAAGAAGACCCAAACACTCCAAACATCTGGCAGTCAGCAGGAGGGCAAATTTTATAAGTGTGCAGGCAGTAGCATGGAAAGATTAAACCACCTGCCCAATGTCTCTGGTGGCTGAAAGCTTGCTTCTCTGATAAGACTCCATTTATGTTTCTTTTTTTGCTCCTTATTTTACTTGGGTTATCCGAGGACTTATTTCAGGTTTTGGTACTTCTAAAAGCATTCATGTTGTCTGCTCTACTGGCTTGTGTAGATGAAAATAGCATTATTTAATCTTTGCAACAGGACATATTTGTGCATATAAAGTATTTTCCAAGCCAGTCCCAATGTGTCAGAAAACTGTTCTGAGGCAGTATGCGTAGAACAAGCAGCAACCACTGCCATCAGGCAAAAGTATTTTCTAAACCTCTGATTGCATCAGTGTCCCAAAAGTGAAGAGCATTTTAATTCTTGAAACAATAATCATTAAAATTAAAAGGCCTGTTTTTTGTTGATACTACTTGGATGATTTCCAGTTGATTTGAAAGCAATTAGCAATGAGTTTTCTTTTCCCTATTTTCCACTGTATGAGGGATTCTTTGAATTAAAAATACTCAGCTTCCTCCCCTAATTTTTTACTCTAGATTCGATTAGGTTTTTTTGTATAATCATTATTTCAGTGGAGATCTGGTATTTTCTATGCTAGACAATGTTGATTCAGAGGCATTTCTTGCTGGTAACTCTGCAAAAAGAGGTTATACGGGAACAGAAGACAAAGCCCCAGTATTACTCCATTGCTTCAGATACTGAATGTTCCCAAGAACACTAGCATTGCAGACCAGTTCGCACTTTATTTTTCAAAAGGTACTCTTTGTGTCTGGTTTTCTGACCCAGAAATGTATTCTGCACAAGCCCCATTCATAAATAAGTGGAAAGCGTTCTGGATACTTAGTGACACTGATGTTCTTAATTCCCTACGAGCACGAACATGCTGTAGGCTACATTACATCTCATTTCTTGACTGATGTAGGCTGCTTTTCAAACAGCCCAGGTATATTCTCAGTGATCTACACTCTCTGTTTAGTAAACACACCATGAGACATCACTGCTGAAAAATCAACTGCAAAATGGATTTGAATTCTTAAATAAATACCCATGTGGTTCTGCCCCCCGCTCATGCCATCATAGAATCACAGAATCATTTAGGTTGGAAAAGACCCTTAAGATCATTGAGTACAACTGCAAACATGGCACTGCTGAGTCCACCACTAAACCACCATGTCCCTAAGCACCACATCAACACATCTTTTAAATACCTCCAGGGGTGATGACAACATCACTTCCCCGGGCAGCCTGTTCCAATGCTTGACAACCCTTTCCATGAAGAAATTTTTCCTACTAGCCAACATAAACCTTCCCTGGTGCAACTTGAGGCTATTTCCTCTTGTCCTGTTGCTTGTTACTTGAGAGAAGAGTCTGACCTGCACCTCATTACACCCTCCTTTCAGGTAGTTGTAGCAAGTGATAAGGTGTCCCCCCAGCTTCTTTTTTTTCAAGCTAAACAGCCCCAGTTCCCTTAGCCACTCCTCAGAAGACTTGTTCTCTAGAACCTTCATCAGCTTCATTGTGCTTCTTTGGACATGCTCCAGCACCTCAATGTCTTTCTTGTAGTGAGGGACCCAAAACTGAACAGAGTACTTGAGGTGCAGCCTCACCAGTGCCAAGTACAAGGGGACAATCACTTCCCTGGTCCTGTGCTGACCACACTATTTCTGATATGGGCCAGGGTGCCATTGGCCTTATTGGCCACCTGGCCACACTGCTGGCTCATATACAGCTAGATATTGACCAACACTCCCAGGTCCTTTTCCGCTGAGCAGCTTTGCAGCCACTCTTCCCCAAGTCTGTAGCATTTCCTAGGGTTGTTATGATCCAAGTGCAGGACTCGGCACTTGGCTTCGTTGAAACTCATACAACTGGTGTTAAGCCATCAATGCAGCCTGTCCAGATCAGTGCTTGAAATCAGTAGATCTTTGTGCATCTCCTCTCCCTGAGCTTATCCTTCTTTGGCTGTTTGTGCTTTGGTTTTGTCTTCTCTTCAGAGGTGCTGGTAAAGTTCTGCCTTTCCCAAATGGTTATTTTGTAATGAGGGCATGCCTGAAGACACAAAGGTAGCTGCTCAGCTAGCACGGACGTAGTGCATATATGAGTATGTTTTCCTCACACATGTCCATGTGACACTGCATCATTTTCATAGCAATGACATTTATTTTCCAAGAAAAAATAGTTTAAGGACATTTGTGGAAGAGGCAGTAAAAGGAGAACAGAAGCAATTCCATTCCAAACGGATTCAATTTAACTTGTTTTTTAATAACTATTTTCACTACTGTTGTAGATCTGCTCCTAGTAATTAACAGTTGAGGAAAGCCCTAATCTTTGAATTAATGTACAGATATACTACAGAGTTGAATACTAGCTCTGCATGTGCAGATGGCCATCTCCACTGTGAATTGTCACGCTTTTGTTTCAAGGGAAAAACACAGAATAACTCTACTGGAATATAAATAAAGTGCTTATAGAAAATGGTTACCTGTTTTGGCAGAAAGGAAGGTAAAATTAATTATTCATGTCCTCTGAGTGACTGAGATGAATGTGAAGCAGCAGATCCTGAAAATTCCAATATCCAAAAATGAAGGTCTCAGAGATCAATTGACATTTCTGTTAGCCGTACCTTGCAAAGCCACAAAACTGACCAGAGCTAGGGTTTGGATTTCCTTACACTGACCAGGTGTAGGCTCCAATGTTGCTCATCCTCTTGACTTTTCTGATTAAGACTTTCTGCTTACCACTCTCCCTTGCCACATGACAGGAACACTGTGCTCTGTGAAGGGTGTAGATGAAAGGACTGTTGAGGGAAAGGAGCTGGAAAACCTGCTTCCACTGAAGCGAGTAGTGGGTTTGGCTCTGCTGCCATCTGTGCCAATATCTCCTTTCTGGACAGCAGAGGGAAGGAAAGTTTTCTCTGACAGCAATGGCTTCCTGCAGAATACAGTAAGAAATGAAGTAAGGATTCAGTAAAAGAAGAATCAAAATCAATTGGATTATAGCTAGGAGATAGGAAAATATTTTGAGAAAATAAGATCACTTTTCTTCTGAGATACCAAATCTGATTCAAAGCACAGAGAAACTATAAGATTCAATAAAGTTCAGATTCCTATCGATATATTCATATTGGAATTTCCGTATTCTGGTTTGGCATCTGTGTTCCCCTGGGATTTATGAGGTATATACTTTGCCTTACTAAAGAATGCTCCAGCAGATTCTTTCATCCCACGTTTATATTTACTTTAGGTTTCTTTTATATAGAGCATATAAAGGAATATGACCTAGAACAGCTAAAAAAGTCTGCATTTTAGCAATGCCGTATTTATTAGAAGAATATATTTGGGGTCTGCCATTTATTTTTGTATGAGTAACTGATTTATTTCTGAAGCATAAGAAGTGAACAGATATTTTTCTAAAAAATTATTTTTAAATTGTATACAAGATTATCTGCAGGTCTTCTGGGGCCTAGTTAATTGATCAAACTGACTCTAGATTCCACTAATAATATGGCTGCAGCACCTGACCAGTTGTTGTATTTGCCACATTCAGCTTCTTAGCGTCCTACAGGACAGAAATAATGAGAATCTAGATCTTATGAAACACTTTTCATCTTTATACTTCTGTATAAAGGAGGGTCTAGCATGGCTCTCTGGAGTGAAGTTATTCACATTAAATATTTATGCCTGATTAAATATATGTATATATAAAAATAAATCATGCTGTTATAATGTTTTAGGGTCCAATCCATCTTAGCAGTAGAGGTGGACACAGTTGTCATTTGATCCAAGAGTAGAAGCCAATACTATCTAAACATTTTCTGTCCACCCATTTTGCAATATCATCATGGCATGTGCAACCCTTGCCACATAGATGAGTTTATTACCAAGGCATATGCTTATACTTTAAAGTCAGTGGAAACTTTGCCCTTATTTCTATGGAGCCAGAATTTCTCTGCACAGTTCTGCATGAGAGGTTAAATTGGGGCACTCATTTCCCATAACAAAGCCAATGTATGGGACTTAAGATGAAACAGCATCATTCTTTGAAGTGAATTTAATAATGGGATATGGTGTTCTGTTTATAGAGCAGCTTTATTTTATTACAACAATAAGAGAACATCTCAGAAGAATAATCCTCCAACACTTTGTGGAACATGAAAACTGTCTGCCGTTTAAAGAGTGTCTCCATCAGGCTCTAACTCTTAACTCTAACCTTTCAGCTAGCTTTCAGCTTAGCAAATCCCTGCCAGCTGAGAACTGACCTATACACCTGACATATCTCCATCTAAATGCATAGTGGAATCTCAATTGTTTCTTATTGCTATTCAGCCTGTTTCTGGATTATTTTATCTTCAACTTTTACTTTGTAGTCCCTGTCTTTGGCTGTGTCCTGATCTGTGTATCAGCTTGATGCCATATTCTCCCAACCCACTTAGTTCTTACTTTTATCCTTATTCCTGATCATCTTTTCTGTCACGCTGATGATGATACCACT
Organism: Eurystomus glaucurus suahelicus; assembly: GCA_032159205.1. Taxonomy (NCBI): domain Eukaryota; kingdom Metazoa; phylum Chordata; class Aves; order Coraciiformes; family Coraciidae; genus Eurystomus; species Eurystomus glaucurus. The sequence continues at coordinate 41,038 of JAVFHW010073084.1, forward strand.
TTATGACTGACTTTCTTAGCCTTTCTTCTGTAATTTCTGCTTCTAGCCGTGGACCCTGTGTTACTTTCTGGTTGGTGTTCTTCACCTTTTACCTGCCTTCAGACTGTATCTGGCTTTGCAGCATGTGTACACCTCTGCTTGTGCACCTTAGCCAGACCTCTCATAAGTCTTTTGCTTGACCTTTTAGCTTTTCTTTCTAATTTGGCCACGCTTTTACTCGTGCTTTTTCTCTAGGTCAAGTTGGAGCACACAGACACTCAATGTTTCCCGTCCCCAAGTGCTGGCTTAATTTGTGTTGTCAGTTAGCCTTCAAGTCCTAACTCCAACAGTAATTGAGGACAAAACTCAGAGGGTGTCAGTGTTTAGAATATAAAACAAGAATGAAGTTGAGCAAATTCGTGTGGAGAAGGACTGTTTATATGCATATAACTACAAATTGAGTAGATACTGTCCATATCTTCCTCAAGACTTTCCTATTTTCATAGCAGCAAGCCCATATGTGTTCTCAATATTTCTTCTGTAACTTTATTTTCCAGGTCCAGCAGCACCTGTACAAGAGAACCTTTTACTCTGGATGAGCTCTCAGGCATTTTCTGTCCATTTCAGAGCTTATTTTAGACCAACATTAAGTGCAAAATCTAATTCTGCTGAAGTGGGGAACTTCTCCAGGCTAAGAGATTATAAAATTATTGAATTCCACTATTTTCTCAGGATAGACTCTGGTTTTCTGAGAAAACAATGCTGGATGTTGAACACTGAGTACTGAATCACAGTTGCTACCACACCATTGGATATAGAAAGCATTGATCTTGTATAAACTCTTTTATGGGATCAAATTTGTTTGATAAATGTTCACCATCTCTTTGTATGAGACAGATTTATATCATATTTACCTGAGTCACTCCAACCTTACATTAAATTGATAATGTCTGTCATGGTGCAAATTATATACAATAATATCAAGTTAATTTCTATAAGAGTGCATTCTGGGTAATTCAGTAAAAATGTACCAAGCTGCATGTTTCGAATCTAGATCAAATTTATACTTCAATGTATTCCTATATAGTTGTGGAAGCATAAATG
>JAVFHW010073086.1:0-45855 GCA_032159205.1 Eurystomus glaucurus suahelicus
TATAAAAGCATCTAAAATATAAGTGGCGATTAAGCTTGTTTCCTCTTGTGCTTATACACACTGGACAAATGATTTACTTTCATCATCTAATATATTTAAGCTATCTTGGTTGTAGGGGTCACAGCCACTGTGAGATGGGAGGAAAGACAATACTAATCAAAAGTAAACCATGCCACTTTTTTTCTCTAGTGCCGCTAATCTTAATTGAATCAATCTCATGGCGTATGTTGACAGTGAAAGATTGCTCGAACCTGGGAGGCCAAGCTGGACAGAGCTTCCAGAATAAATAAATAAAAAAATCTTCCTTAATCATTAATTTGTTCATTCGCTCCCATTTGCTTCCATTCTTCAATGTCTTAGAAGATGGACCCCATGCAACCTTCCTCTTCAGCAATCATTTCCAAGTGTTGCTCCCAATATACTCATGTGTTTTTGAAGAAACTAATTTGCCTGAGATGAATACAGCAGAGATGCTTATCTTTTTTCTTTTTTTAAAAAAGAGAAATGTAGTTAGATTTTATATATCTGAGCATTTTGTGAAAAAGGATAGCATTTCTAATGAGTTGCAACAGAACTGAGCTCATTTTGGAGCTGAAGTATTTCCTGTTAGAGGATATCAGGTAGATCCTGCTTGGACTAGGATGGAGTTGGGGAGTAGTTTACAATCGGTTCATGAATTCACAGTAGCCCTAGTCCTATAAAAGTAAGGCAGAGAGGTAAAAACCCTTTGAAGGTGGTGGAAAAACGAGACACCTTTTTGACCTCTGGATCAGGTACCTTGCAAATATATCTGAGGGTTCCATGATGTTATAATAGGAACAACCAATAAATAATTAGTAATGCTGTATCAGACAGACTCTTTCTGCAGAATTTCATTGAGGTTGGTAATGTGAGAATTTCCCTGTCAACTGTTATTTTCATTTTATTATTATTTTGTTGCTACTTAACAAGCAGACTATATGCAGATACATGTGCCTCCTTCCCCAGTTTCCCAGCACTTTATATATATTGCATTATAGGATTGTCAGCATTACAAAATTACTTGAATTTGTTAACACACAAGATGGAGGAAGGCACTTAGTATATGACCTGTTATTTCTGTTCTGGTCTTCTGCAGATGCTTGCGTTTGATGAATTGCGAGTGAGAAAATCTTAAAAACTAAGACCTTAAAATGAAATGTGAAAGGACAGAGAGATCCTTCCAGAATCAGGACCTTAAAGGCTACGCTGAAGTCTCTCTAAAGATAAGGCTAAATTACATTTATTCTTTCTAACAAATAGTTTTAATTAAATAATGTTGTTAAGTGTGAAGTATAAGGAGAAAGGTTTTGATGAACAATTCGGTGTTCATATTTTATGTAATCCATTATGAGCCCATATTATTTAAAACATTGCTATATTATTCATTAATAAGAATCATTGTATGCAATTAAATGGTATTTGATGATGAAAAGCAGATTTACTGGCGATGTGCAATAAAACCTCTAACACGGTAGCAGAACCTTGCTAGAAATGTAATGGTTTATATATATTGTCTACACTGAACTTAAGTATAATAGTGTGTAAGTAACATTCACTTATTTTCTCAATACATTTATTCTGTCTATAAAACAACTCCATTTTATTATTGCATTTGATTTGGGTATGTGCAGACAGTTATTCTCTTAAGAGAGATACACTCTTAAGTCATTCTTTAGGGATCAATTGCACTGTATAACTTGAACTTCTTCCCAAAGCAAGGAAGTCGCATTTAACTTCTTAGTGTGGCATTTAAAAAAACAAATCAAATCTAGTTCTCAGAAATGAAAAATCCTTTATGCTTTAGAAGCCTAAGCCAGTGTCATTTACAAAAATACCCATGAAATTAAATAGAAAAAACCCAAACCTTTCAAATGACAAATAAATCATTTCGCCCACGTTTAAAATCAAGACAGCATATTTGCTAAAGTCTCTTCCTCAAGCCTATGCTTTTTTAAAGTGCTATCTTGTTTTATTTTGGTGTGTATCTTTATAGCAGAATAATTAATGTTTTACAAATCGGTGATGGGGAAGTTGTTCATGTTATTCTGAGGGCAATAAATCCACATGCACATAGTTTCGTATTATAGAGATCATTTAAGTGAGTGTAATTTTAACATTTTGATGACAGTTTTAGGATCCTACCAAGCAGTGATAAAGCTAGCAGTTATACTATGTGATAATTCTGCCTTTCATTATAATGCAGAGTTTCTCCATACTAAATCAGGCCAAGATGCAAGCTATTACCCCTGGGCAAAACTCATTCATTATGCATGTACGTTATTCCTAAAATTATTGATAATACTTTTTGTAATAGTTATTTTTCATGCGTTAACTTTTGCAGCTATTTTAGTGTTAAGGGTATGTTTATTAGTCTTGAGTATTTCTTGAATAATAAATACCATCTCAGAGCCTCTTATAGTTTCTTTAAGTGGAAAGCTAGCGTCAGTTATCATGCTGTAAGTCCACAGTGCAATTATGAAGTGGCCTATTAAGCTGTCTTTAAGGAAAACATTAGAAAGAGGGTAATGAATGTCCTGTGTGTCACTGCAGTTCAAGACATGGCCCAGAAACCTTTGTTTGCTGTAAGGGAAGTCAGAAATGACGCTGCTGAAGCTGATTACATTTCGTGAGTGTAAACCTGGTACCGGGCTTGTTATCTCCCTGTATACAATATGCGAATGTATCAGCTGCTCAGAAGAGTCAGTGGCTGAAGCCCTTGTCAGCTGGGAATTTCAGCAAGTCACAAGCTGGGTTTTGCTGGCAGAGATGCTCATTTGCAACGCAGGAATTTGAGGCCCAGGCGACAGTAGTGTCTTGGGCACTTCTGAGGATATGTGCAGAGGAGAGACAATTCCTGAGTAACAGATATCCTTACCTGCTCTTTTATTGGCTTACTCCTGGGATCATTGTGGTCTATAACACTAAATATGTTGCAAACCGGTAATGTTCAGGGTGGATCTCACCATTTCTTTCTTTTTTTGCCAGATGTTGCGCATGAGATGATGTCATCTCCTCTGTCATTAATTACCTTGTGAAGCATGGCCGCAAGAGAAGGAACTCGATAGCCTAAGAGGCAGCATGGCACAGGAAAAGGTTTTTAGATCAGTGGGTCTGAACATAGTTCAGGGTGTGCCCTGTACATTGACAAGGCATTGTCTCTGGTGTGTGAAGTGCAGCCAGATGATTAATCTGCTGGACTTTTGAGATGCTATAGCAACATTTGCCGTCACTTCCACTCTCACCGATGGTGTACCCATGGCAAAAAGTGGGGTGGGCTGGAGGGAATTGTCCCCAGGGTCAGCTCTGCCCTGCAGACACAGGCTGGACCTGGTGGAGGGAGCAGTGGTAGCTGAACCAGAGCTCTCTGTTCCCCGGGTGTTCTCCTGCATGAGAGAGAGGAGAGGCTGTCTGTTGTATCTCTTCCCAAGCACATTGGCGCAGAGGGTAGGTAGAGTTCAGCCCTAGATCTCTGTATCAACTCATGATTTAGTTAAGAGAGAAATTGTTCTGTTTGGATTAGAAAAGGTGATTATTTCTTCCTTCTTCCTCTCTCCTGGCATATTTACTAGTACAGCATTGTGTTTTATTTTGTCATGTGCTGTTTTCTCCACAGGGACTCTGCACGACTTTCACCTGCCTGATAGCAGAGAGGCTTTGGTCATCTCAGTAGCCATATGTGAGTCAGTCTTGGGAAAGAGTCCTCAAATGATGCTATAGAGGTCTTATTTAAAAGCTGAAAGGACATGAGTCACCAAAAGGACATAGCATCAGTGTAAATAGAATTTACTCGTTTGTGTTTACAGAGCAGAAAGCCAGTACTGAGCTAAGAGAGGGAGATGCAGTGCTGCAGCAGGTGGAACTAAGAGAGCTGCACATCACCTTTATTCTCCTGGAGACCAGTAGTCATTGCAGCTCCAGTGTGTATCTCCTATAAGATGTCTCTGTCTTCCCAGCATGCTATACTTTGGCCTGGATTAATCTCATTTAATTTCAAGGACTTTCTATGACTATAGAGACAGCCTAAGGCAACCCGGTTTCCCATGTAGGGAACGCTGGCAGCGGTACATCCAAGTCTCTTTCCTTAGCCTCCTTTCTTGTTTCCTAGTCAGGGATGTGGTTGGAATGAGAAGATGGGAAAAGGGCTGTCAGGGTGGCAAGAGGAGACATTTTTCTTTGTTGGCTGAATGGCTGTTATACCTCCTACACATTTGAGAAGCGTAAAAGAGTATGAGTGGAAGTGAAAGCCATCCCTCTGCAAGTCCCCGTGCTTCCTATATCTCCCATCTGTTTTTGATGAGACTCCAAACGGCTCTTGTAAGAACAAGCAGAAGTAGTCAGCGTTACTCCAGCTGATGAAGTAAAACTAGGAAAAGGTCTGGTGTTCAGTAGACACTTTGTTATCTTCCAACTGTAAGAAGTGCTTTCTTTGGGGAGTAACTTCAGAGACTTGGATTTTCATGGTTCACTAACTGTAATAAATAAATCTGAATAAATCCAAAGTTCAATGCCAAGGACTGAATCAAACCCACTTATTTTTATACTGAAAATATCCCGGCATTAAAAGGCTTAGCATGTTGGGCTGTTCTGTTTAACAATGAGGTGAAAAACAGTGCAGATGACTGTAGTAACTAAAAAATGCTAGAACTCTTCTGTAGCTTCCCATAAGGAGATAGTTTGAAGTTGCACGCTCAGACTTTTTCTTCACATGACTAATCCACTCTCCTGTGACCTATCTTTAGTTTGATATTGAATCAGGAACAAGAGCTGTAGCTTCAGCTGACCCCAAACATTTAGTTACATTAATCACGGGGTGTTTTTGGACTCTGAGCATACTGAATGAAAGACACTTTCTTTGCAAGACATTGATCAAACAGTCTACAGGTATCAGTACATCGAGGCACATTAATCACTGGTGCATTATCAGTTCCACCAGGAGAATATGTAAATGTGATTCCTGTCAATGATAAGGGAAAGCAGAATTTATTTTTTAAAGTGGTCCATCTGGAGCTGTTGATATAATCTTACCTAAGACAATAGGTTGTAAAGATACATTTTAGCAGGGCTGCCAATGAACGTAAAGAACAAGCAAATTAAAGCTATCAAAAAAAAAAAAGGGGCGGGGAAAAAGGACAGTGGCTATACTTCAGTCATTTGTGGGAACTGCTGCTCCACAACATTGTGGAGGAGACATTTTCTGCTTAATAAAACAAAATAGTTTTATGAAAGCTCTTATAATTGTTCTGTAACCACAGAAGCTTTGTTGAAGAGTGATGCTATTCTATTCTCTGCTTCAGTGCTCTTGCCCTAGAATACACCTGTGATATGCTTGCCTTGTGGCTAAGGATGTGATGCTCATACATACTGTGAAACTCTGGGGCAATGGCTCACCTTCGCAGATGGCTCACCTTCACTCATATTCATGGGGCTGCCTGACTGAGGGATGCAACACGCATCTTGCTTGAAGCATTTTTGCATAGACCTTCTTATATCATTGATTAATTTATTTATTTGTGAGGAAAAAAAAGTCTTTTACTTCTTTTTTTCTTTTAAACCGGTGCCAAATTGGTACTCTGCCAGAGGGGCAACCACACAAATATGCATTCTGTCAGCGTGGGTGTGTGAAAAGCTCATTCTTCTCTCGTGAAGGCATGTTTCCTTGCAGAAATATTACTTGAGGTCTTTCCTGAGGGGATTAGAGACCTGGAGCAGGGCATTTGGTAGAGATTGAATGTATAAAGCAGTCATCTCATTTCTACTTCTTTCCTACTTTCCCAGCATCTTTGGGCTACAAAAGTGGAACAAGGAGTCCTTTGGGAAGGGCAGTGCTTGTCTTTAAAGGGTATGGATCTTGCAAGCTTCTGGTCTCTGTAGACTGGAAGAAATACAGTACATTTGTCCACAAAGGCTGAGGACAGAGCTTGCTTTGGGTCTAATCTTGGCTCTGCTTAAGTCAGGAGGAAGTTCCCTACAGTGCAGCATCAGAAAAGATTTTAGGAATTCTAAACCATTTTAGGGGCAAGTGGGCTAAATTCTGAAGTGTTTGAGGGCACAGTGCTAAAAAGTATTTTTGAGAGATTAGAGTTATAAAGTCGTGTTATTAATGCCTCCTTATCTTGTAGCTGGGACAAGATCCACAGGATTTATGTCTTCTCTCCTTACAAGACAGCATTTGGCTCTGTCCTACGGTCAATGTTATGGTTCTAATTTAAATGTAGAAGAGTTAGGAAAACTTGAACGTAATTTTAATTTGTCTGTATAAACAAAAGATGATTAACTGGATATGCATGATGCTGCCTGGGATGCTAGCAAGGAAAACAGTGCACAATTTCTGCACTTGCAGAAAACCCTCTTGGTATGTCCTTCCTTTTGAATGTTTAATATTGTTTGTTATCATGTTGCAACCATGTACCCTTCATAATTATATTTACCAATAACTTACTTTTTTGAAGGTCAAAGGATTATATCTGCACGTTTCAATAATTAGTCATACAGTGTATTTTAAGTACCTTATGGATTCCTTTGATCATATCTCACTGTTGAGCATCATAACATTGCTATTCAGTGGAAGTGCTTGTTGAAATGCAGGATTTTTGTAGAAATGGCCCCAACTCCCACTGACTAACATAAGGATAGAGAGCATGGCAGTGTGTCCTTGGGACACTCAGTATGTTGCTGCACCTGCACAGATAATACTGATAATGGCATTTTAATAGAAAGGTTTAAAGGTTTTAGGTTTACTCTTTAGAGGAAAGAAAATAGATACGATATTTCTGGTTGCATTGCACCTTGTATTTCTAAAAGATTTTTCAGGAAAAGGCCAGCAACTAGCATTTTTCCTGTGTCCTCTTCTGCTTCTCTAGAGAGCACAGCTGAAAGTTAGTTCAATGTTATTTACGCAGGAAGTCATGTAGGCTTTCAACATGCCATGAACACAGTTAAAATAGTAGAAGAAACTCACACCTTGCTTAGGAAAGGGAGTAAACTATATAGGCTGAACTGGTATATAATATATGCCACTTACATTTTAAAAAGAATATAAGGAATATTGTAAATATATTTTTATATTTATAAATATTATTATAATAGATAAACGTACAAAAGAACATATTATTTATAATATACAAAATACATGTTTCTATATGATAAATAATAATTATTATATGAGGAATATAATTTAAAAATTATTTTTGTGTTGCAGAAAGCTTTAGGAATCTGTAGGCTCAATACACTGGGTGAACATATGCCAGCTGAAGTCTTCAAGGAAACCAGGTAAAAGAAAAACCCCTCAGAAAGAAAAAACCTCAGAAGAAAAAACCTCACAAGGTTTCTAGACAAGAAGGAAAATGTCTAATGCCTGTAATGGTGATGGTGGACTTCGACCCACAGAGCTCAGGGCTCCAAGGCTACCTGGAGAGGCAGCCACCCAGGACAGCCCAGAAGCTGCTGACATTTCCAGGGTGGCACAGGACACTGGCTAGGTGACAGAGAGATCCCAGGGGCAAACCCAACCCTGCCTGAGCAGGGGCTGCATGTTAGCAACATTTTGCATTGCTGAAAAGACAAGTCAAGAGATGGTCACCCACTGCACATACTTCTCTTCCTCTCACCCTTCAGTTTTACTTCTTTTTTCTTTTCATTCTTTAACTCTTTCCTTTGCTCTCTTTTACTCTTGTTTCTTTTGGTTCTCAGTTATAATACCACATTGGAGTATTTAAGAGTGTCTGTAATGAAACAGGCCTTGTGCTGCCAGCAGTCATTATTCTAAGGTGTAGTCAACTATATGATAAAAATAGCTGATTGTAACAGCAAGTTCAGGCCACAGCAGCAAAGGGAGACTTAGCATTTCCACTACAAGACTCATTATTGAGAGGTTTATAGCTCAGTTATTAAAAAGAAGGTGCCATGAAATTTGGAATTTGTTATTACAGTAGAGACTTTTTCTGGGTCCAGTATTTAAAAGTCTGGTTTATTTTACTGTATTCTATTTCCTTCTCATGGTCTAAGGGCATGGAAACAATACATAATGAGAAAAAAAATATGTCCATACTAGTGCTAGTAGCAAATGGCAAAGGTGGATAAATAGTTTATACCAGGGCAGAACAAAAAGTTTCTGCCCCAGTCTTGAAAGAGCTGCCCTTTGGGCAACTTTGAGCCCGTTACACAGCAGACAAGCAGAAAGTCTGTGCCACATGGTATTGTGGCCCTGAGATGGCCTAGGTGTTGTAGAGTCTGAGGTCAAGGTCCAGCACTAGGGTTTGGACATCCCTGGTGGCCTCAGAAATTCTTGTGAATGATGATGAGTCAACTTAACTTTTGAGACCATTTCTTCTGTTTGTTTTTTCCTTGGAGAAGGTCTTGCTCATGATTGATGCCGTATTAATAATGCTCATTGTATCACAGTAGATTCATACTGTGGCCTCGCCCAGAGGAAACTTTCAGGAAAGAGGAAGAAGTTGTCTGGTTGTCTGACTCAGACTGCAGAGGTGTCTGTGACCACTGATTCTGGTCTCTGTGTTCTTCTCTTGGAATAAATTTTGATTTTGGTAGGGATAAATACAATTTTTTCCACATTAGGATCACATCTTTTAAAGCAAATTTATAGGTTGTTGGAAATTTCATTTAGGGATAACAGAACGGTGGATGTATTCAAAGATGAAGAAAATTTAAATACAGAAGATTGAGTGCGTATCATTAGAAAAATAACTATAATTAATGTAGGATTGAAGGACAATGAAAACAACATGAGAGATGGAATACAGAGGGCATACATTTTGCTTTATACATTGGATAAGATTGTAAAAACATAAAAATCTATAATTTTAACAATTTTATTAACTTTTGGAAATTGTTTTCAGTGCAGAGGCTGGGCTTGTATTGGCAGTTCCTTCCTCTGGGATCCCTGCAATGGAGCTACCTTCCATGTTTCAATAACCTTTTCTTTTTTTCCCCCTTTTTCCTTTCCTTTTGAATGAAATGTGTTCTCATCTTTAAGAATATGAGCAGCCTCATTTATTGCAACAAAACTACTTACATGCTTACAGATAAGCAAGTAGGGAAAGGTGTACAAGAATTGCCTTCCTTTTAATATGTATAAGGCCTTCAAATAAGAGGTAAGCTGTTGACATTTTTAGGAACGCCAATATCCTATCAGGTCTGGGTACGTTGCTTGTTTTTGGGTTGGTTTTTTTTTTTTTTTTGCGATTGTGGACTGGTTTATATCACAGTCATTTTCAGGGGATTTTAATTTTTTTTCTAATTTATGCTTCATTGAGTCCTGGGAATATTTTAAGGGTTCTTTTAACATGGAGTTTCTCTTATCTCAGTGTGTGTATTTCTCTGCATATATGTTTTGCTAGAATGTTGCTTTACTTTTCTTTAATGCTGTAGCTATTTTTCCTTACCATTCTGCTGCTTTGTTTTTTTTCTGGTAAAGGTGGCATTTGGTATACAGATGGATATTCAAAAGTCTCTGTTTGCTATACCTGAAATGTTCTGGTTTGAGGTGAGCAAATACTAGAGAAATGTTGTTTACTTGAAATTTTCAAAGATGTCCCAAAGGCAGCCACCTGGAAATATTAAAGAGGGAAGGCTAAGGTATTTATGAGGAGCACCATGGTGGCTCTCTCCATCAGGAGCATCCTAAGAGACACTGTTTATAAATGGATTATGAGCTTCAATCATTTTATTAGCATTTTCATTTGTGCACATTAAAGCTAGGTGCGTTATAATTGACCCACACTTATTGCAGTTGCCGAGCAAGTCTGCTCCCTAGCTACCTGAGGACATTTTCACAGCGTGCTTGGTAACTGTGTAGTTTGGGAATGTGAGTTCACCTTCAATTATAAGTTTGTCTTTTCTTCTAAATATTAAAATGCTTCCAGGACTCTGGCCATACATAGGAAATTCCAACCCTGATTTTCCAGTGCCCCTTTTGCTGGCCATTGTAGACCTGGGGTCTTGACAGCTTCTCTGTCTGGCCACCCTGTTGGAAGGGGAAATGGCTGCAGACATGATGTGAGAGCAGATTGCTGATGAGCTGCCTTGTGCCCTTTAGGTTTTTATTTTCTGTGGGTTTAACTCGACTGGACCGAATACAGTTGGATTTCATGCGTACAGAAAAGATAGTTATGTGCAAATTCCCCATTAGACTCCAATCACAAAATCCTTTGAGGAGGGAAGAGTAGGCATTTCACCAAGCTTATTGGTCTGAAAATTAGCTGGTTTGCTATGAGTCTGTGGCCTGTGTGCGCAGTGACTGTCCGTGGATTACCCACTCAGTGTTGCCTTACAGAACTGTCTGACAAATCATGTGTTTTTAGTGTGTTACCATGTTAAACCACTGCTTTGCTAACACCTCCCTTGGGCTACAGGCTGGAGACACAAGTCAGACCATGCTTCCTTGGTTGAATATATGCAGAATGAAAACTGTTGCCGTTTGAAAGCATCATCTTGCGGGGGAAAGGGGAGGAGGATGTTGATTGCAACTGACATGCGCCTTAATATCTGATGTGGCTTTCACACTTGGAAATATTCAGGACTCCATATGTTCCAAAAACCCCACTGAACTGTGCATATAACATTGCCTTTATCATTCTTTAATCTCAGTTTAATTGCTGTGGTCAAATTACCCCACACTTAATAACCCACAGCTTGGTATATTATTTAATATGGTTGACACATACTTTGTTTTAAATGTCAGTGCTGGTAAAGCCCTGGAGTTGGCAATGCTGTGCATGATAGATGGCAGAGGAGATGGATCATCTGTTCTTTGTCTGTGCTGTTGGTATGTTGGCTGCAACTTTTTCAACTGTGACACTAGACTCATGCCAAACCCAAAGCTACTGAATGGGTAACATTATCCCTTGTATCTGATGTTTTGTAGCTGATTATTCTCAATTTCTCTGGCTGTTTTTACAGGAATGTGTAATATTATATCACCCAAGTTGAAGTGGCGAACTAGTGTTGTTTCAAATGGGCTGATTTAATTATTTCAGCACCCAGTGGCACCTTTGTTATTAAAGGATTTTCACAGAGCAGTACATAGTCTAATTATGAATTTACACAAGAGACCGTAACAGCATCTGCTGGGTAAATAATATACATTTGTAAAATGGTCTAGCTACTAATTTACACAGCCGACCACTGAGACACTGAAAGGCTGTTGCATTCTGTCATGTCAGCTCTCAAACACTTCCAAGCATTCCCGCTCCTCTTTACAACTGTTAACAAAACAGTGAAAATCACATAACTAAACCTCCCTTCTAGAAAAAAACAGTTCTGTTTGGAGTTGGTGAATTCAGCTGCAGTTTCATTCAAAGCTTCTCTCTTGTCCCCAGCTAGGTAGCAGTGCGTGGGGAGTGCTTGGTCGCCTCTTTTCCAGGGCCTGTATTTACATGAGCACAAGCACGCAGGTTGAGGAGGAGGGGGACATTTTCATTGTGGATTGCTGGCTCCTGCTCTGCTGGTGCAAATCTGCCCTCAAGACAGATTAGCTGGTCCCCAGAGATTTTCTCCCTGCACAGGAGAGCCTAGGGTAGGAGATAAGTGCCACTGTAACTCCTGTGTCACGTCCCTACAACTATGTTCGAACTGCAGCCAGGACATGCTTATCTGAATAATCTTTGCCCACAATCTTGGTCCCTTGCAGCTATAAAAGGTAGGTGCCAGTCACAACAGGTCAGGGGCTGCACTGACTTGTTCTGGAAAGGCTGGTTGGTCCTGTATCTGCAGATGCAAGCGCAGTTCACTCATTGAGAACACTTTGGCCTTATTTTGACATCTGGGCGTTAATACAGAGGCACAAAAAAAATTATCCACTTCTGAGGACAACTATAATAGATTCATGCAGCTCCTGGGTAACAAGATGATGACAGCTGGGGAGTAAATCGCTGGTGTAAGGTAAAATTTTTGCCAAATCAGTGAGACTGACATTCTTAGCCTGGAACCCATTAGTGATTAGTGAGAATAAGATTTAAGATTTCTCAAACCCTCAGCTACATGCAGCTTTGCAAAGTGGAAAAAAGAGGTTTAGCTATGGTTTAGTGCTAAGAGGAGAGGAGCTCAATGTTAGGAAATGCCTTGAGTATCTTAACTATCCATGGAGATGCAGTTGGCTACCAAAGCAAAACCAAACCAAACTGAAAAAGACTGAGGAGAAAGAAACATAAAGAAGCATATACAGGGTGATCCTATCTCTTCCTGTGTTTCTGGCACACAGGAGATGAGTGTGGAAGGAGAACATAATGGTTTCATTGCCATCTGTGCAGTAAGATGCCCATCAACTTGAAGTCTTATCTGTTTGCAGGCAGGAAACTGGACAAGCTCTCCCATAGCAAATCCCCCTGTATTTCCTCACAGCTGTCTCACCTATGTAAGCCGCAGAGCCTTTTCCAGCAACACTGAGGAAAGATTTATGTCTGCAGTGCAGGAGAAGGTTCCTTCCCTGTTTAAGTCTGAATTCTACATCAGCAGGCTACATCTGGGGAAGGGAATTTGGACTGGTTTTCCCAAGCGCTCTATTTTCCATTTAAACACCATGCTTAGAAAATGATCCTATGCCTTTACAACAAAGCTTGTGTTTCACATTAAAAGCACATCCACGCAGCTCTGTTTATCCAAAAAAAGAAAACCGATGTAGCAATTTGTCTTGATTCCTAGAGTATAGTAGGGGACAAAGACAGGGGAAAAGAGTGGGAAAAGTTGGAAACAGGGGCTCTGCTGCCTCAAGAGGAGTGATGATTCTCATCAGCTGTGCCTCTTGTTCCTGTGTCTACGGTGTATTTGCTCTCAAAATAATAGGAGAGGGATTTTGGAGAAGGAAATTAGCCGTGCCCTAAAAGGAAAAGACCCTTTTGAAATGCATAATATAGGATTGTCAACCTATGGGAAGGCTTCTTCTAATAAATACCTGATTTGTTTATGTATAAGATCCTTTTAGCAGCTACGTAATTTTAAGCACAGTTTTGTATCATTTGCTGAATGAGCAGCTGGATCTGTGGAGGATCCAGTTTTTGCAATGACCAGATTCTGGATAAAGGAATGAAGTATTTATTGATTATGTACATTGTCTCTTTTGCCACATATTGCCTTCATGTTGAGGACAACATGGCAACTTGTTGAAGGAGCAGAAGCAGTTCTGCTTTGTTCCAGGCAGTAAAGTAGCTTTAGAAGGCTCTCAGCTCTTGTTCAAGTGTATCATACCATTTGTGGTGCCTTTATAAACTAAGCATAGCTGGAGAGAGTTGGGGGTGAGAAAATGTATAATTAATATTTTACTGTAAATTATTTGGGAGTGAGATTATCCCTGAAAATCAGAACTGTTACCCGGGCGTGCATAATGAATAGTGGTTGTGGTGGGTAAATGGGGAGCTGAGAGAGGAAAAACTGTGTTTAAGATGAAAGCTGTTTTCAGTGAAGACAGGATCGTAGCAAAAATGTAACAGAAGAAGTGAAATATGATTAGGAACGTGACATTAATACTGGATTTTCAGAATGTTGCCTAACAGGTGGGTGGAGTTTATTTGACTTTGTTTCAGCTGGAGTATTGAATCACACAGATGTGGTCTTTAAAAGTATTTTAGACTGTGAGAAAAAAGGTAACAAGAATGTTCAAATACATGATCCCACCATCAGCATGTGTCCTTGCTCCTTTTCTTCTAGCTGTAATAATCACCTCCCTGTTAAGATGGTTTTTGCTCTTCCTCTGTCGTTCCTTGTTTCTGCAGCTCTGCACTGGAAAGCAGAGAGGATATTGGGTTTCCTTTCATCACAATGACAAGTTGGGGAAACATCTGGTTTAAACAAAATGTGCAAAAGGTTTGAAAAAGAATTAAGGGGGTTTTTTTGGCATTTTTTTTGTTTATGTCTGTTAGACACCTTTTTTTATTAAAATAAAATTTATGAGTATAATATGAAGGAAAGACATTTAAAAGATTGAATTGTAGGGTAATAAGAGAGGAAATCTGTGAAAGGCAAAACGTCCACCAGAATGGACAACACGAGTCACTTTCTGGACTCTAGGATAGAAGCATCAATACAGAAACATTTGTTTCAGTTTATGAACTTTTTTGCAACCCAGCTAAAGTATCAGCACCACCTGTGATACGAGCATCAGATTTATTATCAACTTCTCAGGAATTGCAAAACTGCCTAACCCCACCCGACTGTTAATAAATCAGGTGCTGAAAGCACTTCAAATGAGAACTTTGCTGAAGAGACAAGTAACTCATGAGGATCAAAGGCTCAAGTCAGTTAAACTGGCCATTTGCCCTTTTGGCATAATGAAAATGTATTTTCAAAAAAGAAGAAAAGAGACAAATAAACAGGAAAAAAGTCATGTGGCGATGTTTTTGTCAGGCTGGGACAAATATGAAAGTGGGAGCAGGCATCAGTAATTCATTCACTCTGATTCTGCAGACCTGAGTTTTATAAAATTGAAGAGTTACTAAAGCTTACGGATTTGATCCAAAGCCTACTGAAGTCCATGAAAAAAGAGTATTTCTTTTGATTTCCACGATTTGAGTCTAGCTGTTGGGAGCTGCTTGCTTTGGACAACAAGCATCCAATCTCCAATGAAGCTAACTTGTCTCTTCGCTGTATTCCACTGTACTCCTCTGACATTACACACTTGCAGAAAATCAACTGAAAGCCAGGCTTCCGATGAAAGAAATTGCCTGAAAAATATTGCAATACCCAGCTTCCTGGATTAATTAATAAAATTACTTGCTCATCAACATAGATTACATGCTGGGCATTTAGCTGATATGCTCTAGGGAAGAGGTGGGAGGAAAGTTCAGAAGTGGGTAGAGATGTAGGGGAGAGAGAGGAGGACATAGGTTAAGAAATTTAATGAATATCGATTAATGATTGCAGGAATATTTTTTCAAACACTGTGTAGCTCTGATTTGCATGAACAGCATTTGCATGGCTAGTAAGGTGAAGCTGCCAGTGACATTAACATTGGCAGCTTTACAGGAGCTATATTTTCACAAGCTCTACCTCTTCTTTGTGCCCTTACAGTGGGCAATAAACTGTAGGGATTTTATTACTCAATGTCAGCGAGTCTCCACTTACATTTGAGTTTCCTCTTCCTTTCCTGTGTCCTCTTACTGGTGGTCTGCAGTAGAAGACAGGTGGTTTTTATGAACCAGGTGTTTTTTTCTTTTTCTGGATGACTGTTCAGGTTATAAAGATGATGAGGAAGAGTTTTTGGATGATCATGTCACCATGTGGCAATCTGGAAGGGGATCTGCATATCAGGGTAAGTATGGGCTTTGTGGGCTTGGCAGGTGATGCATTGACCTTGTGGGCAGCAGAAACCACCACAGGAGGAGCATTAAGGGGAACAGACAAGGCAGAGGCACTTCTCCCACACTTTGTATTGAAGCAACTGTGAGTCACAAGCAGCAGCGTGGGTGGAAATGATGCTTTGGAAGAATTTGATACAGAAATCCACACTTTTGGGCTTGCTGAAGGATAAAGGCGCTCTTTCTCTTGGAATACCCAGGTTCAGCACCACTGATCTGAGGTGGAGTTAGTCTGGGTTCTAGCTACTGCAGGAGGGAAACCAGTCACGTTCCGGTGGTAGTGTTGTACGGCTGAAGTCAGTGCAGAAATGATGATGACTCGCTGGGTCAGGGTGATGCTCTAGATTTTACCGTTTGCACATGCGGTTGGTTTTGTGTAAGGAACTGGAGAGCAACCTCATGTATACTGGGTAGAGGGCATTAGGAAATCTGGGGAGTGGAGTGGCTGAGAGCTGTGCAATTTCAGTTGGGCAAACATCAGACAAGAAAAGAGCATATTTGCCATCCCTCTTTGCTTTGCTCTCGCACGATATCTGATCTGAGGAGAGCATCGTCATTCAGATTCACCCACACTGACAGATCCATTCACTCGCAGCATCATGCCCTGAAAAGAGCCATTTGAAGCTTTGGAGTGATGTCTCCAAACACAACATGGCTCCTCCAGTCATCTTCAGTGGGGATTCACAGAAGTGCAGGTCCTGGTGTTTGCTGTGCAAACCAGGGGAATCTTCACCAGCCAGGCTGTGGTGTGCAAAGCAAGATGCTGCCGATTCACCCCAGAGACTTATTTTCAGAGAGCTCATGGGGGTTCTGCTTTATTACTAGCACTTGGAAAAATGCCCTGTGCTTTAAAATGGATGTTGAACAACAGGCCTGTTATGTTTAGGATTTACTTCTCTGTTCGCTGGGTTGGCAGCAGAGTTGCTGCTGGCTGCAGAAAGGTCAATATTTCAGTCTTCTCCTTCTTTGCAGTATTATAGGTACTTGAATAGAATATTTCTCAGTGTGGGATGCATCTCTTCTTAATTTTAAAAGCAGCATATTGCAGCTTGGGCTCTCCTCCTGGAAAGCCAGGCTGTACTTCCCACAAAGGATGTGAGTCTGCGCTAGCTCGGGGTGCGCATCCTTCCCTGACCAAACGTCGCGCACCTCACAGCGTGAGCTTCAGCTTTGCAAAATGGCCATAACAACCCGATCTTTTGTCAAGCTCAATTAATCAGCTGCTTTTTAAAATGATGAATGCCTCATGGGATAACCTAGTGGAAGCTTTTTTGGTCTGTGTAGATACCAGGAAATTTTAGTCTTGTTCCACTGTGCGTACTGGGGGAAATGAGGTGTTTTGGAGTTGGGGAATTGGGTTTTCTGTGGCTGAGATGGGGCTGCACTGTTTTTATGATACAGAAATTGTAGGAACATTGATGGGTGAAGCAGACACATCCACTGTGTGTAGTGATTCTGTCAACAGACCTCATGGTACACAGCCAGCCTAATAATCACAAGTGCTTCTTTCTGTTTAAAACCCAGAAAAGGAACTGACATCTTTTATCAGAAAGACAGACAATCTGTATCCCGTGACAATTCCAGATTATGGATCCCAAGAGGCTTTCCTTACATTTGTATTTTATCACAAAAATCACAGCTAGTGCTGTTTATTTTCTATACCTCCACACAGTTTTCAAGGTGTTGCCAGCAGGACCTGTGCTGATACTGACATGTGTTGTTGTCACATTGCAAGATCTGATAGAAAACCCCAGATATATAAATACCAGTGTTTTCTTGGATCTTCCTTCACTTTCAGTGGTTTTGGAAACAGTGGCGCTAGTTAGTTCACATGCTTCGTCTGTTTTGTAGGCTTTTTTCCTACTTCTAAAGAAAGACTTGTTCCTAGTAGACTGGTTTGGAGTATTGCTCTCTTTTGTTGCTATTTTTATGTTAGAGAGCTACGTGTATGTCATTTTCTAGCTATTACTACAGAGTAGGATAAGAATAAATGTCTGAGAAAAAAAGAGAAAACCTTGGTTATTTGGGACCAAGTGGCTTTTGCCTTTTTTTTTTTTTTTATTACAGTATTCCGTCCTGCTGCTTTGAATACAATGCGCTCACTGCCCAGACCCACACCAGGAGTTTGGAGGATGGACAGCAAGGCTGCTGAGGAAATGCAGGGCTCCATCCACACAGCCACATGCCACACAGCTGCTCGCCATCCTCCCTTTTGACAGGAAAGCTGAAGTGTCACTCAGGTACCTTCCCTCTGGACTTCTCCTACCCTAGGGATCAGTAGTACATGAGAATGACCCATCCCTGGTGTACTGATATCCACAAACTCATGATTTGTCATGGTTGCAGTTCCTTGAAACTAAACTTTGGGTTTGCGGGAACAGCAGGTTCTTCGTGCTGATCCCCTGTGATTTGACTGGCTTTGTCTGACAGACTGTCAACCTTCTCAGAAGTTAGACTCATCTGTTTAAGGCTTGGGGCAGGTTTTGTCTGGACATATTTGTTCCTGAACTTACCTACAACTTGTTCATTTAAAAAAAAAAAAAAGATTAATATATAATATAAATATTTACAGATATTTATACACGTATGAATATATGTTCAGGTTGTTTTTCCCACTTCAGTAAGGCATCTTAAAAGACTAGTTCAATAGTCCAGTGGACAGTAAGTGACATGGCAGCCAAGTACACGGGATGATTCTTTTTTCTTACAAAGAGCATCATTAGTTTTTATTGCCACGTGCAGAAGACAAGGACTCTGTTTTTATGTTTCTGAAGCCCACAAAGTGCAGTAGATCCATCCAGCATATCCATCTCAGAAAGAAGCTACATTCCTCTTCATGTTATTTGAACTTGAGATGCCAAAAGATGCTTAAGCCTTGATTCTTCACGTCATGACACCTTGTTTAGTTTACTCCTGCACAAAATGATATGTTGTCAGACCTGAGGGCTTTGCATCATGTGTGTACAAAGCAGGGTAGGAATCAACATAGAAGTCCAAAGCTTATTTCACTCCTTTATTTTCTCTAGCGCACATATAAACTATCCAGAAGATTTTTGGCAACAGAATAGTAACAACAGTGGGATGGTAATTTCATCTTGAGTTTTATGAGCAAGAGGAGGGGCCAAGAAGGAAACCAGGTATGAAGGTTACCAAATATATCTTCCATTTATCATTCCAGCTAACAGGGGCTAAATTATTTCTGAGTGGCAGTTTTAAAAGGGAGGGGAGAAAAGCAACATGCACTAATATGTGCAAACATGTACCTCATGCCACAGGGATGTCTCTGAGGAGTGGCTGGTTTGGTAAGCCAAAGTATAGTCCTTTCTGCAGGAGAAGCACAGCATGTTACTCATGCTGGATTTCTGGTCGTGCCATTGGAGCTAAAGTACCTGGAAGTGTACCTGGATGGGAACGGGCTCTGTCCTAGTGGTAGCACAAAAGATGGATTTTTTTTTTTATGGGAGCTGGAAATGAAAGGAATATTTTTGTCCAAGCAGAGCACTCTCAGTGGGCACCCCAGCAGTGTTTCATTCCTGGGTAGCATGCACCATGCTTTTTTGCAAAGAAAAGGGACTTAATCAAATGTATATTTTTCATAACAAATACCCCCAGAACTCAGCAAGAAGAAAGGAGAACATCATCTTTTACTTGGCCATTTTCATGCCATTTCAAAGAGGGGTTACTATTGCTTTAGGCTGTGATAAAGGATAGGGCTGTGCTGATCTAACCAGCTCAGGATGTGGCCCATTGCATCCACTCTGTGAAGGTGTTTACAATGCTGTTTTGAAAAGAGTTGTAAGTAGACAAAGCATCTGGTGAATGGAAAACAACATGCTTGAGTCATTTGTACTAGACTGTTTTATAATGTGATATTTCTTAGGTGCAGACTCACATTTACTTGTCTAACCGTTGCCATTATTATTATATAGTAATTATAATTTACCCATACAAATTAGTTGGGTAAAAGGAAGGATTAAATGACATATAAAAAGCACACTGACCGGAACTAAATAGAAAATTCCAAGGAGGAGTCCTTAAAATGAAGTGATTGTATAAAATTTAATTGTATAATATAAACTGTAATTTCCCAAAAGACATTGTATTAATCTTATGATGGTTAGCCATTACATTTGGTCCAATTATAATCACTTTGAGCTACTTAAACACAAATTTTAAAAAGGATCAAACTTTCTTCTCACTAATAATACTTAGTGCTTTCCCCATGGCTTATTCATCTTCAAAGCTCTTCACCAACATTAGCTAATTATTCTTTTTTCTAATTAGTAGAAATTGACTATGGTCAAAAGGGCCATTCAGCCAATTAGTGCCATTCTACCTTCGAATCTCAGAGCTTCTGACCCAGAGCTTTCAAATGGTTGATGAAGATATCATAACGCTGTTGTGCTGAGCCCATATTAAAGGCAGCCAACTGGAGAAAAAGAAAGGAAGGGGAAAAAAACCACCTCAGAGAAGTGTATCAAATCTTCCCATTTGCAGCTTCCCCCCGAGGCAGAGCATGGAGAATGAAGGGCCAGACCCAGGGCTCCTCCTGCCCTGCACACAGCTGCTGGAGGCATGGGCAGGTGGGGTTACCCAGGCCTGAGTTTGGAGGCTTAGAGGCATCTGGGGTTTGCGGTGGCCACCTGTTCAGAAGCCGATTCTTTTCTTGTCGTGCACTGGATGTGGCAAGGGTCATTTTGGTGTTACTCAAGTGGTGGCCCTGTGCATGCCCTGCCGCTGGCTGCCTGGGGAAGCGAGCCAGCAGCTAGCTCTGCGCAATCATTAGCTTTGCTCGCTGTGTGTATTCTTTCTGGTTTTAGTTGTATTGTGGCAAACTAAGATAATACACAGCAAGATAGATTTAGGAAGTGATTTGGGTTTTTTTAAGGTCATGTTTACATTCAGACTGTCTTCTCAAAAGAGCGTTTCTTCAGAGTCTTGCTGCTTGCCCTGCTGCTTGCCAAGAGTTGCATTGCTTACTTTTTAAGAATTTATACGCATCCGTAACTCAGGGGCTATAACCTGTAGGTAGCAGAAAAATCTCTGGAAATATGAACAAGCTCACCCTCCCTTTAAGTTCTGAATTTCTTTACTTGTTCCTCTAAGAAGGCAGCTAGGTGACAAATCCTCATCGAGCAGCAGCTCGGTTTGGCTATTTGGGAACAGCTGCGGATGTGAGACTTGTTTATGTTTCAGAAACTGTGAATGTTTTAACCCTGAACAACAATGTGTGCTCCGGGAGATTAATATCTGCATTACATGGACTTGCTGAGAATAAATTAACTCTTGATGACACGATTACTGTCTTAGCAGTGTTCACTGCATACAATTGCATGGTGTCTAAGATATTAATGTGTTTTTGTGAAGAATTTAGGAAACAATTTATTTATATGACTGTGCTTCATTCCATATCACACCAGGACATCAATTAGCTACTATCGCCGGTAAAAGAAATGTAAATCATGTGTCTCATTGGTTATGAGGATAATACCGGGCCAATAATTCACAAAGAATAATTCATTCCATGAATTGTGCCTCATTCTGTGCTCATGAATTGTTCACAAACAGATACAACTTTCTCAAGTTTTCATTTTTCAAATGATTATACTGGATTCTTCTTGGTTACAGTTTACTCATGGAGATTTTGAATATTCAGGAACTAAAGTTTGGAGTGATTTTGTTTGGTCACACAGTACAATATATTTTTTTCTTGACTGAATCAGTGCAATTTTTTGCATCAGTTGATATTGTGAATACTTGTGAGACCTAATGCAAATATCTTTTACTTTTTACCTTTTAATTTTTGTAAAATATGGTGCTTGGAAAAAAAAATAATCTTTTGACACTGGCCAGAAATACATAAAAAAGTGAAGCTCCAGAATGGTGAAAACCAGGGTAAGCTTTAAAAAGGATTTACATGGAGATTTTGAGGAAAACATACTATGGGAAATAATATACAAAAATAAAATCACTCTCAACGCCAGTGCGGTTTCTAAAACTAGAGAGAAAAAGTGATTGGCTTAGGAAGATAATTAACTTCAGCCACTTCACAAAGAAAAATAACTTTAAAAAACCCAAGAAATGTGTGGATTTTAGTTCCTATTTGTTTAAAATTTTCTGCAGAATCTTTGGCTTTAATAGAAAAAAAAGATTTGAAAGGTTTGACATTTGCATGATTAGGAGGAGTTGTGTTTGTGTTGGCAGCATGAGAACAAGGAGGAAAAGGCAGGTGAATTTTCTAGCACATGGTGCTTTCTGGACAACTCGGGCATGATTTAAGAATTTTTCAGAATACTCTGGTTGCATATTAGCAAAACCAGAAAATACATATTAAAAATTAGGTATTATTTTAGTTTTCAGGATAGAGCCTAAAATAATCTTCCTGACTGAAATGTATCTTCTTTGCCTGTAGGTGCTGCCACAAATTAGAGACAATTTTAACCATGCCAGTTTTTGAACCTACCCTCAGTACAATACGTGTTGAAAGTGAGGTAGGTGGTTACACTGCATGTGTGTTGAATATTGGATGGAAGAGTTGAGCCTAGTTTTTCTTCTTTTGCTGAGAGTAGATAAGGTGGAAAATTTGCAAGTGTTTCATTTTTTTGGTGTTTGATTCACACAGATATTCAAACCCTTTCTTCTCTGAGCAGCCTACTGAGAATCTGAAATCCATCCTCTTCACTCGTATTGCTAGGCATGCCTTTCCCATGCTAATACATTAAGAAACTTTTATTGCACTGAAGAGCATATAAAGTTCACTGCTTTGCCATGACCTTTTCTCCTTTAAATCGTTTCATCATTGTGACCAATATGGACCAAAGAGAAGATGTAAAAATGTTAGGGACGTTTATTTCTAGGAAGGTTAAGCAACTTCTGCTATGCCCTTTTTACATTCTTCCAGACCTTCTAAAAAGAGACCGTAACATGACAGCGATGGCCTCCTTAATTACATTTTGTTGTCAGAGGAAGCATGCTTTAAAAGAACAGTAACCCAACACTCCTATAGTTGAGGATTTCAATAATCTCAACCAGGTTCACAACATTTGGAAAACCCCAAACCTTCTGTCAACTGATTGAAGCGAATTTTACGCATGCAAGAAACACAGTCATCTGGCACAAGGTTCTGTGTTACGGGGCTCAGGCAAAAGGATCTAGTTTCAGTTTGCCAGAGTTTCATGAGCAGTTGGATACATTTCACAATAGCAATGGCTTATCAAAAAACCAAAAGCTAAAGAGCAATATGCTCCTGCTGTGCTTGTTTTCAGTAATGTTCATCTCCATAATAAATGTAAATCAGGTTCTGAATATTGCTGATACTTTAGTCTAGTATGGAAATCTTAATAACAGCTGAAGATTTTTAAAAAATGTAGATGTTGGTGGGACTCAGGCTGGGTCACACTTTATCTCCTTCCTGGCCTTTTTTGGTTGGCCGGTGAACCTTGTTGCTTTGTTTCTGTCACAACTGTTGGTAGCTTTGTTTAAAGCAAAAGACAAGATTACTCCTGTCTGTCTCCATTTTATATTGGTGTAAGTTCTGTCATGATTTTAGCAGAGATTGCCAGGATTTTAAAATCAAACTTCAGTCAGATTTTAAAAATAAAGCTTACAGTGGACTGCTCCAGTGATATAAGGTATGTGGACTTAAAGCCCAACAAAGGTGGGCAAAGGGTGATGCATTGAATTTGGCAGGAGAATACAATGGGCAGGAAATCCCAAACGGGAGCACGTGAATTTGCCCAAAATAAAAAAGGCTGCTGTCTGTATATATTCTAGGGTTCCTGTAGCACGCCTGTTAGTTAGGTCATTGAACCTGCTGGCCTTTCCTTGCAAGATGAATTGCCTTCACTCAGGACTGTCTGGGGAGCAGCAGAGGCTGTTGTAGCACTTGCAAAAAAGAAAAAAAGGAAGGGGCTGTATCTGACTGCCTTCCTCTGGGAGGACACAGCCTGTGAGTCCTGGCTTCTGTTTCTGTAGAACAAAGATGCCTACAGTCTGTACCAAATTTAAGGTCCTAGGAGCAAAAGTTCTAGGCTCCTTCTCAGGAATTATGAACAATAAAAAATGAAATTGGTCCCAGAGCTGTCTTCAAAGGTTGCACCAGACTGAACTCTGTGCATTTTGGGAAAGGCTTGCGGAGCCTGTGTAAATATCTCTGTAGTTCGGATCAACAGTGCTCATATTTTAGGTGTCTACCGTTGACTCTCACTGGCATGATTCTAGATGTTCCCTGTGGCCTAAAGCAGAATAGTCTGTTGGTATGGTGTGAGGATTAAATTTTTAACATCTGAAAAGTGCATCACAAATGAAGCAGGCAAGACTCTATGCTCTGCAGCTGTCCCCAGAGCCTTCAGGTACTGCTAAGGAGCACACAATATGCATCTGTAGTGACTCCTGAAACAGCCACTCTTAAGAAGTATATAGAAAATGTCCAAATCTGAGGGGATTTATCCAAAGGAAGGATTACAAGAGCTCTGTGGAGGTATTTATGCAGGAAAAACACTGGGAGTGTTGACACATTTGGCCACAGGACCACACTGGGCAGAAGTGCCAGGCAGGGTGAGGTGTTACCATTTTTCCAACAGGATCTCTCTTGCTGGCTGTGGTGAGAAGGCACAGAAGAAGGGAGACGCTGTTGGTCTCATCCTCTTGATAAGCTGACAGCTGTCCTCATAAAGACAAAATGAATTTTAAAAAAAGACAAGGGAAGAGACACAGAGGTATTGAGATAAAGAAAGAGGCTATCTTGCTATTGTGAAATGTGCTCCATGCCTGATGGAGTGAAAGAGGGGATGCTGTGGGACCATCTGGGAGGAGGATGGTTCAGAGCAGTGTGGTGGAGCAGGCCATGCTGCACAGGAGAGCATTTCTGATGAGTTCAGCCTCAGGCTGGCCTTTGTGGCCAGCATGATGGTGCCCTCTTGAGCACTGCACAGCGGTAGCTTATCAGGGCAGCTTCATGATGTGGGAGCCAGGTCATTCCAGCCTGGCTTTGAGGGACCACAAGCTCTTGCTGCGTCGGGGAGCCTGTAGCCAGGTTTGTTTTTCCTTTGTGAGACGTGGACCCTAGATAGGCACCCAAGCATTTCCTCACTGCAGGCTGCCCTGTCTGAGGCTATTTGCTTAGGGCCTGTGGTTCTGGGGCTGACTCAGTAAATCTTGAGTTGTTGTGACTCCCTGAGCTCTACGTCAGTCCAGGTTACTCAGGCTGAGAATCTGGCCTTGCCTATCACTTCAACATGCCTCTTACTACTGCCTCCGCAGCATATGTCTCTTAGTACTGACTTCTCCACGTTCCTGCCGATTATATTTGTTTCTATCATGTGTCCCACATATAGATTTTTACCAGATAACACAGAGGAAGGTGTCCCCTGTGCAATTCTGAAAGTTTTGTGTCCTGAGATATCTGAGGTTCCCTTCAGAGGATTCCAATCCTGTGTGCCTCACAAGCAGAAATGACTGTATTTTGCACTTGAAAAATTTGATTGGAGAAGGGATTTCATCAATGACGACAATGCATGTGCGTAACTTTGGATTTGCAGATGCCCAGGTTTTAGCAGCGTGGAAGAATGTTATATTGCAAGACTGTGGCTTCAAGTTTAGTCCTTTCTGTATTAGGTACTGGAGGGAACAGGAGCTAAAATGGATGAGTAAGTAAAATTTTGAGGCCTGACTGGTTGGACAAGAGAGTCACATTCTTGGAGCAATAAATAGCTCCTTCCAGATCATGATGTGCCAGCAATGTTGGGGAGGCAACAACATGGGACTGGCCCAAGTTAATGATATATATTAAAGGAGATTATGCAGATATCAAGAACATGTTTAGTAAAGCATCTATTGTCTGCACCTGTCACCACAACATTCTGGCAAGTGTTGGGAAATACGGAAAGTGTGAAGTAGGAGGAGAAAAACTCGATCTGCATTTGTTGTGTGGTTGTTGACAGCAACTGCGTAAGACATTTGCAGAATGCTTTAGAAGTTTTTTAATTAATTGTTAGAATTATTTATGCACAACCTATAAAACCCATTCTGATTATGCTTCTGGCTGCCAGAGGGGGGAAGGATGTTACAGGGAAGGGGCGTGTTTGTGCGCATCTGCAAGGGAGTGCGCATGTGAAGAGAACTCAGCCAAGATGCTTCGTACTAAAGCCTGAGCCTGAAATAATTTAGGCTACAGAATGATCTTCGTAAAGGAAATGGAGATTTACTTTTAATGGCAGGAGAGAGCAGATGTCTCATATTGAGGCACCTATTGTATCATGAGCTAGGCTGGGAATCCATGTTCTGATGAACATGTTGTAGCCCCCCTGAGCCGGCCGCTCAGCTGGGTCCCTGCTGAAGAGCTGTGGCAGTTGAGGTGTTTCCCTCTGTGCACAGGCTCGGGTGAATGTCTTCAGTTCAGTTCTGATCCAAACTTTGCCGGAGTTAATGGAAAGAAGCCAGTCAGCCATGAATCAAGGGCCTTAATGACTATTTATTTGTCTAACATTTTGTATTGTGATTAAGCTGCCGTTTTTTAAAACAAAATCTCCTCCCACTCCCAAATTGTCATCAATCCTTCCAACAGGAGTGCGCTACAATTTAATGTAAATTGGGACGAGGAGAGGGTGTGGAACCGTGCCAACACAAATGCTCATTTTTACAAGCAGAGTCCTGAACGGAGGATGGAGCAGTTTTGTTAGTTCTGTGTTCTCCATTGCTGCTTAGGTTAAATTCTGAGCATTTTCAGTTGTCTTGTCGCTTTGTTGCTCCCTTGTAAATCAGATGGATCATTTTGCTGTTGGCTTGCCGAGTGCTGGAACAAGCACAAACAAGAGTTCTCTACTGCTTTTCAAACTGTATTTCAGTCCTGAAAAGGTGGCAATTGTGTCATGATTTACAGCTCCTATTTGGTGTTTTTAATTGGGAATTTACACGACAATTTGTGGCTACATGATTATGTTAAGATTATCTTATAAAAGATCTAGGACAGTTGTTTGTGAAACCCTGGGGGCACATACCAACCTCCTTAGTTATCTAACCAACTGTTGTGCTCCTGGGTTAAAAGAGTGGGGCCTTCAGAAGTGGTTTGATCTTCCTCTGGAAGGTTAAAGGTCGAATGACTCATAAATGAAGAAAGAGTGATTTAATCCAAAGAACCTGTGCTGTTATTGTAAAACAAAATTCACCGGTGATGGTACGCTGCTGTATAAATGACAAACTGCACAGCAATAGAAGTTGTTATTACATCACTGGAAACTTCACCTGCACTACATTTATGACTCCATAAACATAGGTTTATTTAACAGCTGTGGGAACACCTATGGCCATTTAGTGTTAAAGGTCAGGAGTCCTAAATTTCAGTTTGCATGTTAGTTTTCATGGGCGAGGTTCGTAAAAGGTGATGACTAGTGTTAAGTGATCAGAACATAACCAAAATCTAATGTTGGGGGAAACATGTGCCAGTACAACCGTATGTACTGTGCTGTGTTTCCTTGAAGTGCTTGGGAGGATTGTTTGCTTACTGAGTGTTGCTCTGAAAACAGATTTCTATCACTTGGTCCCAATTCTGTCTCCCTTTCAGTGATAGTCTGTAACTGTATCTGCTGCCAAAATTAGACTCCAACAGGGGTTTGCCTTCTAGAATATTTTTAAAGGGGAGCAAGTCCAGCCTATTTCAAAACATGAATTAAAGGTAGCCGTGCATACAACAGCTGCTCCTCAGTTCCTTTGCCAAACTAGATGATTAAAAATATTAATATTTATTCTTGAAGTTGTCATGTTAAACAGTGAGCCAACTGGCTGATGAAACAGGGAACCATGTATGGCCAAGTGCACAAAATACAGAAAAATTAAAGACAAAATAGAATGTATTAATGAAAATACTTTCAAATGGGAGCGTGGTTTTATGGTGTCTCTTCGCAGTAGGTCCTCCACAGGAGCATGTGGCCACTCTGTAAAGCATAAGAAACAACTGCTGAGTGAAGAATTCCTTTTCATACTTTGAAGTGTTTGAGAAGCTAAACTGAATCTCTATTTGGAGATTAAAGTTTATATATGCTGTGGGAGAACAGTAATCTTGCTCTGGTTTGTGCAACATTGTTTTCAGCTCCTTTTCTGAGGCCTTGTCTAACTGATGCCACACATGAATATCCGAGTGCTCCTTTATATTCCCCACCCATGTTATGGCTTCAGGTGTTGTACTGTTGCTCAGTGAATGGTAGCAGATTTTTAACAAATTTGCAACATCAGTCTGGGCTACTGAGAGGATTATGACTAAACCCATAAATTACTATTGTCTGCTTTCATCACACGACAGATTCCCATAGCCCAGTCCAGTATGGCTGAAGGTTTTGTGCTGATAAAGATTACTGGGTTTACTCACATTTTAGAAACACTATTGTTCCATTAGATTCATAAACAATTGTTAGTCAAAGATCAAGCAGAGATAATTACTGTTTTTTTTTTTTACTTTTGGAACACAGATGAGATGATTAGAAAAATCCAGAAAGATATGAAGCAATAATGAAGCTACTCTTAAGCAATGTCAAACGTATCTTTCTTGTTTAACAGCATTTTGTATCTCCATCAATAATCTCGCCAATGGTCATATAATTAACTATGCTAATAGTGCTTCTTTTAGTCCTTTTATTAGTATTATTGCTGTGAACCTACTTACCAGCAATCCACTGTAATTAGTAATTAATCTGATGATTGTGTTGCCCTATGCAAACGTGAGATGGAGCATGTTGATTTAACCGCCCCAGCCTCGGCCTCCGCTCCACACGTTGTTTGCTGCCATGTGAACCAGCCTTGCTGCCGAGCAGCGCCTGGGCTGGGGTCTGCTGGCTGGGGATGGGGACCGGGGACAGAGCAGCCCCCGTGTCACCTTGTCAGCCTTGCCTGGCTGCGGTCAGCCGCTGTGCTTTGAGAGCACCTCCCGGTGCCAATCCCGTCTTGTTGCATGCACAGTAAAGAGGAAAATGCAAGACCAGCTTGTACTTGGTCCAAGTACTTGGACCACAAGTACTCCTGTGAAACACATTGTAGCGGATTTAATATGGAAGTATTTCTACTCCAGTTTGGGGTTTCACATGGAAGCCATTTCTTTCTCACTTTCTAAACTTTGCCTCTGATTCTCTTTTCTTTAAATCCCCGAATTATTCTCATCTATTCACTCTTGTTTACTCTGGCAATCTTGTAATGCTAGCGTTTGCCAACATCCCACATCCCACTTTCTTTTTTCTTAGCTCAGAATAGGAAACAAATGTGATAGTGTTTATTGGCAAGTGGTGATGTTCTTGTGGCAATCAATGTGCTGAGCACTAACGGAGAGGGAGAGATGAAGAGAATTGTCAATTTCCACTTGAAAGCAATCCCTATTTTTGTTTTAATTATCACTGGTGTCTCTTTAGTATTAGAACTGCCACCATGTTTTTTGCAGAGTAATGGAAATGAAAACATAAAATATCTTTTAAAGAGGTATTGCAAGCCATGACTTAAGTACCTGAATCTTGGAAATCCAGTCTTACCTTGGCTTTGTCTTATTATTGTCATTCCCTGTTGCAACAAGGCAACAGTAGGTACTGATTTCTCAGGCTCAATGCGCATTGTAATTCTTCTCCCTGGTTGTAGCACAGCTGCAGGTCCCTGAAATTCACTATTAGAAAATAAAGTGCTTGTGCCAGTGCCCTGGCGTAGTTTTTATCCTTCTCTATACAGGAGTTAGGGCATTCAGCAAGCAAATACGGAAGCTGTTGAGAGCCCAGTAGACTGTGAGGTAGCTCTAAGCCATTATAATGTAGGAAATTGATATTAACCCAGTGAGAGGAAAAAATAGCTTTTAATGTTTTCTAATCATGTGTAAGTGTAAAAGCTGAAGCCACAAGTTGGGTTTAGAGGAGATAGTGCTATTCAGAGCTAAAATTGATACAAAAAGGCAAAAATATTTTTCTGTCAAGCACCTACAACATAGAGCCTAAACCTGCCTAATCCCTGCTCCATGTAATCACCAAAAAATACCTGCCAAAAGTCTATCTGTTTAAAGCTGGAGATATTTGACACTTTGTAAGTGTCCCTGAATTATCTGTCTTTAGCAACACACACCTCTGCTGAGCTGTGCAAATACAGCAAAAGGTAAGGTTCTGGTGAAACCAGTATTTACACACTATCTCAGTGTTGGAAGTAATTAATCTTCAACTGTATGAGGCTCTTTGTGATGTAAAGCAAGTGCTGACACTTTTGTGTAAACATGAAGATTAGCATATTTACAAACTGGTAGATGTTACTTTGATCAGTGGCTGCTTGCACTGGAAAGGCATGCTGGCATGCGGGTTTGCTCTTCATGTGACAAAGACGTCTAATCCTTTTACACTATTCTCAGATCCATATTTAGAATTCTGACTTGTGTTTTCTATATCCACTTGAGCTCACTGTTTGGTTTGTTTAGCAGTGTTCATCCACTCTTTATACTCACCAGTGACTCATTCCAGTTTGTTTTCTTTGCAAAGCAAGCAGTAAAATTCCAAAGTAGTAAATGACCTGGGTGAAAAACCCTTAAACTCCTTTCAATTTAATTACTAAAGCAAATTGGAACCACTTGCAGTCAGGCTTTTTGATGGGCCGTATAAAGATCTTCACTGTTTTCCTTCTTGCTTTTAAGTAAGTTAGTGTGAAAATTAGCCAACCCAGCTCCAGCCTACTTCTAATGGTATTGCATCAACACTTTTGTTTCTGTGTACGTTTAAACTTCTCTGGAAGACTTCGAAAGAGGCATCCTGGATGCTTGTTTTTGTTCGTTGTAATTTAATGGTAAACATAATACATAATTCATTTTAGAGCAAATTATAGCTTTACATACTCTAAACTGGTTAGTGACAGGGAATCTTGTGGTAACAAGATAATGACCTGAGCAGGTTCAAACAGGCTGGGTCTTATCTTTTAAGAAGGATGAAATAATGTTATGACATTGTCAGCATATTGTCTAACATGCTGGGATGCTAGCAGCTCATTACTTATGTGCAACCCATGTGCCTGAGTAAACGATTGCAAGATTGGCCCTTCTAGGTGTACATGTGTTGGCAAGACCAAACATGCCAGGCGACCGCAGAACAGGAGAGATGTGTAGTTGAGGTGGGCCCACACACGCTTGTGGAGGAAAGCTGAGACTGACTCTGTTCGGTGGGTGGGGTACCACTGCTGTTCTTGGTGCTGGTGCTTTCATTTGGACACTGAAAGCAAGTTTGTTCAGCCTACCCATGGTCATTGGAGATGGGAGACACAAATCTGCTTCGTCTTGGAAGCTTTCCTGCTTTCCTCTGGCAACCTGGAGATTTACTTCCATCCCCAGGCACGCCTGTTAGCTTGTCAAAGATAAGGAACCTCCTTCTTGCCAACCTACTGTCTTCTAGAAGGTCTGAGGTTAAGCCCAGACTCTTTAGGCACGTGACCTGGCTCTTATCCACGCACTAAAACCTCTGATCTGATTTTAGGGCTCTGACTCAGTTTCCATTTGGCAACAGCTCCTGCTGGTTTGGAGACACAGCTGCCACCCAGCTGTTTGCCCTTATGGCACAACTGGAAAGACTACTCCCGCATTTTACCAGTGGTTTAAGCTAATCTGTTTGTCTGTAAAGTTGAGATGCTGAGAACACCCCCTTCCACCCTGCAGTACAGAGGCGTAACTGCTGCTGGAGGAGTGCAGTGGGCACCTGGTGGTGGCAGCAACCTCAGTGAGGTCGACTACAACCCTCAGTGGTTGTTGTCTGCCTTGCCCAGAGCTGTAGGCTCTCCATGCAAAATGAAAAAAAAAATCTCAACTGTCTCTCTAGTGTCTTTCAAATGGATCGGTGTAATACGTAATTTCATATACAAAAAGGCCCCACCAGCTTTCCAGCCAAGCAGGACATCCATGCACACAAGGTTGCCCTGAGGCTCTTTGGTGGGATATTAGACATTTTACTTTGTTAAGAAGCAGCTATGAATAACGCACAAGAAAGGCACATAATGATGTCTTGTGCACCACTGAGGTTAAGGTTAGCATTTCTCCCTTGAAGTATTGCAGTTTGTAGTCTGCAGTCACAGAAATGCAGAGGAAGTTCAGTTGCGTGGACCTTCCCCCCTTGTATGTGACATATGAACAATAAAGACAGGGCCTGTGTTTTGATTTCTTGTTAAGCAAAGTAAGCAGGTGGAGTGCTCAGAAAAGAAACTGATACACTTTTCTTGGGTTGCTTGCAGACCGTCACATGTACGTTAGATCTATTACTGATTAAAACTCTTGTTAAACTGAGGATCAAAAAGAAAGCTCGACACCTCATTTAGCTCTTTTCATGACTAGATTAGCCTAAATAGAACATCTTGTCTATACGGGAACAGCACAGACACTTAATTTAAAAAATATTTTCCTACCTAGGCAGAGAAACTATGAAGAGTATACAAGCAAGGGGGAGGAAAATTTTTTTATTTGATTGTGGTGATGAAAAATGAAAAACTATTGGGTGAAATATTGACCTCACCAAAGTCAGTAGAAGTTTTCCATGGTTTTCAGTGAAACCTACTGTATTTCCTATTGATATTTAAGGGGAAAAAAACAAAACAACTTCTGCGAGTTACATTGTTACTTATTTAAAGTGGAAGAGCTGGTTGCACATTTATTAACTAAAATAGTGTATTAACTGAAACCTTTCTAAGTATATATTAATCTCTGTGGTTTACTAAAAGCTTTCAATATGTCCGGGTTGCTTTTAACTTAATAAGCAGATGAGCAAACATGTAGTTAATATGCTAAAAAAAATGGAATTTTGGTAGTTTTGCTCTCAATACCATTATTTGTGTCTTCCTTTTTTCCATGATGCGAGCATTCAGCACCTCTGCAACTTAAATGCACAAGCAGAGGGGAACACTTTGCAGCCAGTACTTGAATATAAGCCCAGATCCTCTGGCTTGCGGTCCAGTTCCCTCCTTTTTTCCTGTATGCAGCTGAATAAGGGCAATAGAAGAGCCCATCTCCGGGTGGCCAAGCCTGGGCTGTCTTGCAGGCCAGACCCAAATGTACGTTAACATGACCGCAAGTAAGCAAGGCAGGCTCGGACTCCTGGGATTATAGACTGACTGGGAGCTGACAGCATGGAGGAAATTTCTACAAAGGCTGAAAAAAGGGAGTAGAGTCTCAGGGCTACAGTGAAACTGGGAAGCTGAAATAGTCCTGGGTCACAGGATCTGGGGCTGGCAAGCTGATTATTCGGCTCTGTAACACCCAGAGCCCAACCATGAACATCAGATGAACTTTGATGTTTTTAATGTTGTCCGTGGCTGTGATGTAGTAGGCAAGACTGACCCTTTTATGCTCTCACAGGTCTTTTTTTCTGACAGTTTTATGGGCATAAATAGATAAAAATCTTCATGTTAGGAAAAGCATGTATTTAGGAATTTTAGGATACTAATTTCATGTTGCCCTAGAGCATTTTCTGCAAATGTTAGCATGCACTTACTATTTCTGGTGATTAAAGCAGAGTATTTTGACTTTAAAGTTGCATCTTCTGAATAAATCTGTCTTCAAATGATTTATGCATGCCATTAGGATTTAGTGCTGGTAGTTGTCCTGAGAAGCCTGATCTGGTCTTTCAAGAGTTGCCTGAGCTTTATCAGTGCATTTACATGTGGCCATATTTCAACCTCCAGGAGCTTTAAAATGTTTAGTACACAGAACACAAATTTAAGCCTGTGTTTGTTTTTATTGGTGGGACCTCTTTCCTTTCTTCAACATTCTCAACTGTTCCTTGGTTTAAGTAGAGTTATCTAAGGTAATCCACTCTTGCCCTTACCAGGGATATTCCACTTTGTTCATAAGCACATAACATAACTCTAGTCCCCAGTGATTTCATTGTGAAATTAAAACCCAGACACTCATCCAGATGTCTTAGAAGATAAGGGCAGGCCTAATCCCTATGTCACAGAGGACTTGAGGAGCAGGAATTCACCTATACATCATCACGTTGTTATTAGCCTGGACCATGGCAAGCCCAACACAAACATTTTCCACAGGGCTTGCATTCAGGCTTGGCAGTGTTAAGAAAATACCCTCCAGCAATGTGTTATTTTAGGCTGAAACAAAAGTAGACATGAATGGCAAGAGGAACAGAGAAGTATTGTTTTTATTTTCAATGTGAACCCATAACTTGTGTTAAATGAAAATCTAACCAACTAAGATGTAAATACCATCGTGTTCAAATGAGCTATCAAATATCAACACATTTATTTTGTGATGGAGTACTGATGCTTGTCTTAGGCACTGTGGGAAGGGCAATTTAGATAGTAGAAGGCAAAAGCTTTATCTGATTAAAACTGATAGGATGATTGATTTTGACAGAGAGGAATCACTTCCATTGCAAAAAAGAAGGCAATAAAAGCGTTGTGCGTTTGTCATTAATATGAATGTTGGCACTGAAATTAGAAACAAAATTGGGGCCCTTAAAGAGGCAAATTTTGCTTCTATTTGTTCTGCCACAGAAGTCACCCCCAAAGCTGCCATAATTATTTTATGAAACCCATGGAAAACCCTTAAAGTAGGGACTAGAACCCACCTCTCCAGGGGGTGACCGAGCCTGCACAGCTGCCCGTTTCTGTCTGTTCCTGCCTTCGCTTGTTCCTTCTCCATCTTGCCCTGGGAGCACTCCCAAAGCGTGTAGAGAGATGTTACAGAATGAGGCCGAGTTTGTGATTAAGGCATTAAACTGGGAGTTAGCTGGTTTGGATTCAGCTTCTGCCTGTGCTGCAGATGTTCTGCATGGCCATGGCATGCTCTGTTTTTGATGAAATTCATCCTTGTGCTGAGAGCCAGCTAGAGGCTTGGCTGCCATCTGATGCTGGGAGACAAACAGGCTTACCCAGTGGTTGAACATTACACAAGTATATTTAGAGAACTCTGATGGCATGTAGGCTTTGTAGTGTCCTTCAGCAGAGGGCTGAACCTCTGGTTTATAGTCAGTGCCTCAGTGCTCCCTCCCGCCAAGCAGGAGAACTGCAAGGTTAATGACATTAACATTTGTGAAATAGTACTGTAACCTAAGGGACACGCAAGTGTATGTCTATTAGAAGGAAAACCTTCAGCTTTCAGATGAGCTGCCCAGAGGTTATGCGCTTGCTGAATAGTCTTAGTCCCACAACCATCAAAAAGGGCCCTGAAAAAATCCTCAGAAGCAAAGAATAAGCTTTATTAATGAATTCAGAGGGTTGGTTCTGTTCTTTTGTTGTTGTTGGTTTGGTGTTTTTTTTTAACGTGAATACCAACTGTAAATTAATGCAAAGGTATTTATGAAAATCAAGACTAGAAGAAAGGGATCTAGAAAAATGGCAGGACAGAGAAATGCTTTCTTAAAATGGAATATGGGTTTGAGTTTTTGTTTTGGGAGGTGATCCAGGTTACCCTAACAGAAAGCAGAGACACATTTCAGCTGCAGTCTCTTTGTGCACAATGCAATGGCAAAGCAGTTCAAGACCAGTTCATCTGTGTGAAAATATGACCCTGTATGAGTCTGGAGGTCAATGAAACCACTGTTGATCTGCTCAGGGCATGCTGGTCACTGCTTTAGGGTCACTTTGATTTATGTGCTTGGATTTTCCACTTCCAGAAGAGTAAAATACGGGTGACTGTCTCTTAGTTGACTCACATTTGTTGTAGGCATGCATTTTTTTCTCAGAAATATGCAATATATGAAAAACTCTGATAAATTTAACACAAGGATATAAACCGATGCTTTTATGGAAGGTGAATGTATTCTCAGTCATAATTAGAAAAAAGCCCTGAAAACCATGACTTTTTTCTGGTTTATTTTAAGCAAGATATGAGCTTGCCGTCTCTCTCTGATATTTAAATGTCTACTTACCGTGATTTGAACGTTTAAAGGTTTTACAGATTTACTGTTAAGATGCTGATGTGACGGATGGAATTAATGGCAACGCCATTTAATGGGTAGGGTAGTTGAGGCAGAGGCAGACTCAGCTAAAAGAAATCTGTAACAAACCAGAAAGTTAATAGTTGTTTAATGCTCTAACTCTCTTCCTATCCAACTTCAAAAGTAAAATGAATGGAAGCTTTAAATTAGCTTTCTTAGTGCAAAAATTAGAGCTGCTTTTCTGCTGAGGTGTCTTGGGAGCACTGCTACAGGTGGTCACAAATGCACAGAGAATTTGAGGTGTGGTCTTGAATACCTCTTGAAGTTTGGCAGGGACTTCCAGGCCTTCATGGTGACCATGGGAGCACCAGCTCTGGAATGCCTTCCTGAGCACTTCACTGGTAGGAATTGGTACCAAATAACTTCTTCTTGCTGTATAGCTCAGCATGGCGAGAGGTGGAGATCCAGAGTTCTGCTGGAGGCATCAGGTGGCACAGCACACTCTGCCTCTAACACAAGGGAGATGGGACAAAATATTGTCTAAGCTGACGCACACAAAAATATATTCCCTTGATCACTTCAATTAACACAGGGGCATCTGAGCCAATATATCTGGATTTTTTTTTTTCTGGTTTCCTGCCGGACTGCAAACCTTGACACTTCTGGCTTCAGTGTCATTTGTCATTCCATTGGTGAAAACAGTCTTCCCTGTAATAATTGCTATTCTAAGTACTTCTATTAATTGCTATTGTAAGTACTTCTGTCAAACGCCTTAATTTTTCCTATAGGACTCTTTAACCTCCTTAAACTTTAAAAAACTCTATCAGTGAAGGTCACTGCCACCTGCTTTGCATGTAACTGCTGAGAGCCAGCAGTTAGGACCAGATACCTCTGAAGTCATGTAGCTTGGAGCTCAAGAGCCACTGCTCACCCTGTGTATCAGAAAGTCCATTTTTATTAATGCTCATGAAATTTTACCTTGTTCTTTCTCTACCGCTATGATTAAGTAAATTTAAGATATACCTGTGCCTTGACTTGTTTCATTTCATAACGGTTAGTTCAAATAACTTTGTGTCTACAAGGGAAAATATGTGTTATTTATGGAGCATAGGAAGAACGGGTAAATACTGTGGAAGTGTAACATATTTCTTTGTTATTAATAACTTACTTCAACAAACTATTTAGTTGTGGTTGCATCTGTAGAAGGCATGAATGAGTGGTTGAGAAAATATGAAAAGTCACTTTATTCAGATATTCAAACACCGGCTTCACTGGCACTTCCATTATTCAACCTAAATACCTGTTTAGAAACAGAATTTGAACAGGAGTGGACAAACCACATGTCTATGACTGTGCTGTAGCTTCACCATTGTACTTCCTATACCATTTGTTAGGGAGTTTTTTTAAAACCCAAAACGTTGGTTTCCGTATGGTCTATGAACAAAACATGGGACTGGAGAGGCCACAATTATGAAATGTTCAACATGCTTCTCAGTACTTGTTCCTTAGAATAACTGCTTCACAAGCCTTCAAGACATCCTTAAGGCTGTTTAATACCCTCTTAGTTGACATTTCTGTCAGCACTCACCACTGTGAAGAGTTGCTGAACTAAACCATATTAGCAGGTCTTTACAATTATTTGTAAATGTTGGGATACTCAGAAGATTATTGCACTGGTACATTGCCTTTGGTGCCTGAGGGGAGCACGAATTATATCTTATCTGCAGGAATAGCACTGAGGAGCCAGATCGTCTTATGAGATGCTGTGGTGCTCAACCCAGTTTGAATCCCATCACTGGGATTGTCAGGCTACAATTTATATCAGTGAGCAGAATGGACACATCCTCTAACATTAGAGTTTCACATGAATCTAATGCATGGGAAATGGATTTTTTTTTTTCTTAAATGGATAAAAATATCTTCTCATCTGAAACCTTAAACTGATGACTTTTCAGAATTCCATTTGGAGAGATGGAAAAACAGATGATCTGTGTTTTTTAAAACTCTTTCTGATAGCTGGTGCTTCTTGCCTACACAGTTTGTTGAATTATTACTGACACAAAGCATTTCAAACTTTTGACTGTATATCTGACTCCAGTAAGATTTGCCTATAATTGTCTGTATTTAACCAAAGAAAACTACTGTTTTCTGAAACTTATTAGTCCAGGCTTGTCAGGACTGGAACCTGGAAGTTAGGTTCTTAACATTTCAAAGAATTTTCAAAAGCACTGAGCAACCTCTGAGAGCCATGGAAATTGTCTAGGGTTTAAAGCTCTGGGAAAAGGTAAGGGTGGTTGTTTTGTAGCCTAAATTTAAGCTCCTATGTACTAAAAATGCCAAGGAAGAAATATCCTGTTTCATAAGGCAGTTCGTTAAAAAGAGACGTACTTTAGCAGCTGCTTAATTGAAAGCGAATCTTATTTTCTTAAATATAGAAACATATTTATGTTTGTGATTATGCAGTCTGTGTAATTTCCAACTTAAGAGGATGTCAATTATTACATAACTCTGTTGGCCAGTGAACCACTTACACTGGCTCCTGAAGTAGACAAAAGCCCTTGTTTTATTCTTTATATCTATTTATCCATTGCCTATCTGCTGCTAGGAGCTGCTGAGAGGTCTGCTGGTGTACCTTATGGATCTGGCAACGAGAAAGACTGACCATCAGAAAACATTCTCAGCTCTTCTGTGCTGGGCACTGCAATGGGAGGCTGCGGTGAGCTTCCATCTGACCATAACGTGAGAAACTCTCAATACTGTGTGTGTTGCCCATGGTGGAGACTGAAAACTAAGGGCATTACCTCACCAAAGAGCCTCACCGAGAGAGGCTCCACTTGAGACTGCAGCTCCTAATTCATTGCAGGCTGAGCATGAAGGCTTCCTACCCATAATGGCAGCTTCTGCTCGGGGTTCTGCCGTGGCATTTGGTGACGGCGGATTTCATCACTGGATGCCATATCCTGACATGGGCATGGGAGGGTGTGAGCTGAGCTGGAGCACTGAAGCCGTGAGAAGGGCAGCAACCTGGAGGATATCATGTGTGGTAGAGGGAGGGGGCACCTGGGAGCGAGTGGAAACAGAGAGAATCACTTCTGCAGGCAAATGCTGCCTAAAAACAGTCCCTTGAGTGGCGAAAGGTTTTAATATGTCAGCTTTGATTTTGTCTCTTTATTTGCTTATGTTTGGGGGTTTTATGTATGCTTTATCACGTGAAATGTAATAGAGGATGCTGGTTTGTTCTCAGTTAGGGTAATTGCTGTTATAATAGAGAATCAGAGTATAATTTGGACTGGCAGGGACCTGGGGAGATCCTGATTCTTTCGAATAGGAAAGGGACGTCAGACTAGGTTAGTCAGGGCTTGATCCAGTCAGTGGGGCTATGGAAACCTCGACAGATGGGGACTTCACAGCCTCTCAGAGGATCCTGTGTCCTCCCCACATGGCCCTGGGGGAAGAGTTTCTTTTAGTGGCAGCCCTGGGAATAAGAGGCAAGTGCTGACTGGGCGTGCTGGCCATGCTGTTCTCAACCAGTGCTAATGCTCTCGTGTCCCTTGGCCTGTTCCCACCTGAGAGCTACCCTTGTCCAGTTACTGCCACAAGGCAAGTACAGACTGTGTGACCATAATCCTCAGAAAGAGCGTGTGCCTTTCATTGTTATCTTCTTTTTCACTAAATTGTTAGTTAGATCATTAAGGTACCAGATTAAAATTTACGTTGGGGGGAGGTCCACAGGCATTGAGGTGCATTTTCAAAATGACACAAGCACAAGTTTAACATCCCATTTTCATGCCTCATGCTCTGATTTCAGTGTGCTCGCTTCAATGCTACGTTAGAACGGCTGCGCTTGAGGATCACCAAACCCTTTTTTTGTCAAGAAATGGAACGACACTGACATCTTGACTGACATTTCCTTTCTAAATGAAAAACAGGTTGCTGTTTTAAGGAGTTTGAGTAAACTACTACAGGCCAATAAACAGCTGCTGTGATTTTTTAACTGGAGAAAATTTCATTCATTGCAGAGCTATGACTCCTGTGAAGTCAATGATGCTGCATCAGTGTAGAAAAAAGGTTATCCTGGTGATTTTAAAATGCCCAACACGTGTCTCTGTGAAGGCTGGTGGATGGCCTGGCTAGCTTTCTGAAGCAAGTTTCTGTAATAAACAGCACTGGTTCCTGAAACTTGTTCAAAGGAAATATATAGACTGATGTGCATTTAAAAAAAAGATAGCATTTTTGTTTGTAAATGAAAGGCAGAGAGACCGAGGCTGCTAATCTTAATGTTCTGGCTGCTCTGCAGATTTTATTGCACAAGTTAAAGGCGTGTTTCTTTTATCTTTGTGGTGCTGGTTGTGATGGTAAGGAAACCAATATACAGCTCACCTCAGGTGAAGTTCTAAATGGGGCATGTTTATTCAGAAATGCCCTCCTTCCAAGCAGAACGTACTTGCCTAACTTATATTTATCTATAAGAAACTTGCTCAGGTTTTCTGACCCAGAAGGAGAAGTGTTACCCTGAGGCCAGGACTGAAAAGGACCAGCCGTGCCATGACTGCATGCTGGGAACATGATTTTGCGCGGCTGGCCCAGGGCTGGCACGCCATCCTGTTGGGGTCACTTCTCACCACGTCTGCGGGGTACTTCTAGCCACGGTGGCATGACTTTCGTGTCCTGGTCAGGTTTGCCTTGCAGAATTGTTTGCCTCTTCAAGCTCTCTGTTTCTGATGTTTTCTACAAACTTCCTGGCTTCTGGAGTCATATGAGAAGCTTAGCTATCACTGAAAGTTTTTAGGCTTTGTAGGGATAGAAAAAAGCTTCTAAGCATGAATTTCGAATGCAAACTTCACAAACAAATAAAATGAACCTTTGCATTCATTGAGCTTTGACATCTCCTGGTTTCCTAGGGCGTCATTTCAGACCCGTGACTGTTTGAGGCTGGCAGCACTGCTGCTGTCTCTTTGTGCATTTAGGTTGCATTTACGTTGCTTGGTTTGACATATTCCTGGGAGACTTATTTCCACTCCCTGTGCATTTAGCTACAGTCTGGGCAAGGCAAGAGAATCTATTTTTCATTTAATATTTTTTCTTTCCCCTTAATTTACTCTCAACCTTTCTACCCTTTAGGATACTAACTTGGCTATTATTCTAAAAAACACATTAGTTGCTGAGTGTAATTATTGGTGATAAGTTGTACAAATTACTGGATAAGTGTGTCCAGGTTGGCACGGGGTGCACTGGAGGGGTGTTCTGACATGCTTTGGCACTGCGTTTGGGTAAACGGCCGAGGTAGAGTGGACCGTGCTACTGCAGGTAAAGTATTAGAAGGAAAATTAGAATATGCAATAATTTTTAATCTACATGAGATTTTGTGAATGTTTACTGTTTTTTTTTTAAGTTTTCCTCTGAAGTCACACATACATTGATTCCTCTTGAAAACAGAGGAGGAATTGAAAGCTTTCTGTGAATTTTACAAGCAAAAAAGTTTTTATTTCTATTGTGGAAGACCTTGGTTAGAGCTTTTATAGGAAATAACAGGTGACTGGGGTTAACAGCTGCTGTCAGATCCTACTAGGTGGTCATCAGTTTTGTCAGAAGACACAATTTTACCAATTTCTATTTAAACTTTT
The DNA here is from genome assembly GCA_032159205.1 of Eurystomus glaucurus suahelicus. Classification (NCBI taxonomy): domain Eukaryota; kingdom Metazoa; phylum Chordata; class Aves; order Coraciiformes; family Coraciidae; genus Eurystomus; species Eurystomus glaucurus. The sequence continues at coordinate 40,822 of JAVFHW010073086.1, forward strand.
TGTTTCTAATTAATACAAAGATATGTATGGATTTCTGGTTCTTGGCCAAAGACTCTGAAGGCTTGTAAATTATATTTTACATGTTTTCTAAAAGAGAAAGGACAAGAACTCTTTTCTCTGACCAGGTAAATGTGTGACTGTTATAGTAGTAGAAGGATCCTTGAAGTGTTTTCCTTCACACGCGTAGAAGTCCCTTAAGTATAAGGCACCGAAGAACCACACCCAAGAAGATCTAAGGTAATTTTGTTGTTTGTGCTATGCTGGAATTTCTTTGTTTCTCAAGTGTTTGTCTAATAGGGCATGGTTAAAATGACCCTCTTAAAATCTACCGTTAAAACTTGAAATGGCACAAGCCTGAATCATGCAAGCAAAAGGGCAGTACCTTGGATTTGTGTGCTTGAATCTCTTAGTACAGGCAGAATACCCAGAAAATAGAGTTTTAATCAGTAGAAATGCTCCCAAATTCTGCAGGTGTGTTGCTGTAGACCACCGTCTGAACATGTCTTCCTTCTTTCCTACCCAACAGTAGACTCATATTGGAACGTGTCCAGTGCTTTAATGAATTACAAACTTGTAAAATATTTCTCCTCCTCTGCCTGTGGTAACTGCTCTTTAACCTGGCAGTGAGACTGGGTACAAATAGGCACTTCAGACTGGGGGAAATGTGCTGTGCGTGGAACTAGGGGCTGTGCCACAGAGCCGGTCCACTCTACCTCCGCCACATACCTGAATGCAGTGCCAACGGATGGAGAGAACCCTCATGGCTGTGCTTGATGCCAAGCACATGTAGGGGAGCTTCTTGCCAGAGCAAGTGGGCAAGAATAACCTCATTTGGGAGCAGGGGAGAGGGATCGGGGCAGGGTCAGGCAGGGAAAGGCATTCCCGGCGTTTGCTCCCGTGCTGTGCAGGAAGAGCGATGCCAAACAACACATGCACCGTTGACATTTCCGATTACTTCTACTTCTCTAAGTCAGGAACCATTCCACTGAAGCCAATGGCACCTCATTAACATTAAACTGAAGTGAGTAAAAGGCAACTGGGACATATATGTTTCCATACCTTTATACTACTGGGTCTGATTCTACTTTTGCTCACATTGGTTTGATACTGATACAGCTCCTCTGGCTTCCATGACATGAGCCTGTATTTAACCTGGGTCAGCAAGATTTCAGTCAGCTTCATTTGCTTCTAAAATACGTGCCTGGAGCTGTTGGGAAAGGATAGGTCTGTAAAAAAAGAATAGAAGATGGGAGGTAAGAACAGGAGAGGGATCAAGAAACAGCTCAAGGATGGAGCTTTATATTTCATGTCCTTGTTTGCCTACAGTGTGTTGCCTTTGTCAGTAAAAAATGGCAGAGATGAAAGAAGGGAATGTCTCTTGAGTTCATGGTTGTCTTTGGGCTGAGCAAAGCCCTGAGGTAGAAGCATGTTCATCCTCCCTCCTTCCCTCATTTCAGCTGTTCTGTGTGTTGGGAAAAAAACCCCTGCCTTCTTTTTTTTCCAATACAAACTAGGAAAGAACTACAAGGAAATGGAGCAGATTATTTTTTCCAGTTTGCCTTAGGGTTTCCTGGAATTTTTGCTACTGTACATTTATTTAAAGTAACCCTATCTGTTTAAATACATGCTGATCTTTGGTTGCTCTGAGATGAGAATCAGCCCTGAAGAGTGCCTTTTGCTCGCAGTCATTTTTGTATTGTCAGTTCTTCCTCCTCGCCTCCCGCCATGCTGACCTCTGTGGTGTCAGGTGACAGCAGGGTAAACTGCAACATATGTGGTCCTGGCCCGAAAGCAAGTTGTGGCCCAAACCGGTACAGAAACTCTGATCTGTTGTCAATCTCCTCAAGGATGACAAAGCTATCTGTTTCCATATGAAGGTAGATGTAAGATAAATTATTTGACTGCTTTTATATTTTTCTTGGCATTAACCAGACGCTATTACTGTTTTGTGGCTTTGTCACCACCAATTACGATCTAAAATAACGTCAGTTGCTGCAAAGTGTCGTGATCCAAAACTCCTCTGCCTCTTCGCTGTGACGTTGTGAATAAATAAAATCAAATCCAATGATTCATTAATGCACGTTTAATAAGACTGCGTGAAGTTATGTCAGACACTTGGAGAGGATGCTTGGAAAGAAAGGCTCTGTCCTTCAGTGTCCCACCCAGATGAACAACCTCCTTAATTTTGCTGAAACAAGACGTGCAGCTGAGGGTTTGCTAGAGCTCCGGAAAGCTTTTTGTTGTGTGTGCTATTTAAATATTCTCTGCAGTTGTCATCGTTACATACCCAAAATGAAAACAAATCTTTTATAGTGAAACTTAGGATATTATGCAATTAACTGAAATTTATTGTTTAATCCTCCAACCAAGCTATTGCACAGCAGATGGAATTAATTGAGATTATTTTGTTGGCTGTCTCAATTTCACAATAAACATTTTTTTTTTTGAGCAATGTGTGTATATCATGAAAATATTTCAAGGAAAAAGAAGTTATTCAAATGGAGCAGCTTCGTTGTAAGTCATACTACATTTTTTTTCTTAAATGTGATTTGTATCAGTATCATTTGTTAGAACTGGTAAAATACTGAAAGCTTTGTAAAAAGATAAAATGATTTACTTTTTAATTGTCTAGACTATATGTGAGCCATTGCTAATTAATACTGCCCCTTCTGATGGCTCTGCAACAGGCATAACTCAAACAAACCAATTATAAATGATTTTTCAATGTAAACTTTTAAGAGTGTAGCCTAAGGGCTTCCTCAACATAAAAGTGCAATTTAGAAAACATAAGTCTTAACTAAGGTCAGGATATATCAGACGATGATGGATGTAGATGTAAAAACATCTGACCGTGGAATGACAATGTTTGCTTCAAGACTAAGCAAAGTGTTGGTGGCAGTGATAACTAAAATGAAATATAGCCTTCCATGAGCCAGCCAGAAGGTTTGGGTTTGGTGTCTCAGTCACTGGGGTTTTTTTGTGGTTGGATTTTCTTCAGAGTTTTGCAAATCAGAGTTCCAGGGATGGTGAGAACAGTATAGTCTGAGTTTTAGACCTATTTTGTACGGCAAGCCCATGAGAAAGCCAGACTTCTCAACATCATCTGCCATCTTGTGTCTCAGGTGAAAACTGGCCCCCTTTCCTTCTTTTCCTAACTGCTAGAGCAGAGCCCCTGTGCCATGGGACAGCACTGCATGTCCTCCTCCACCTGTGCATGGTGAAGGAGGACACCATGATGGCACAGCTCATCTGGCTTCATGTTTCCAGCTACTGAATGGAAAGTGTCATGGCTCTCCGATGCAAAGCGCTATCTAGAATATCTTAACATCACAGGTTTAAGCTTTTTCACCATTTTGGAGGGGTGACGTCTGGGGAGAAGATCTGTGTTTGAATAGGTGGTGGTTGGCTACTCCACACTGTCTGTATGACTATTCATCCTTATTGTCTGTCTTTCAACAGCTGGAGTGAAGCTGGCACCAGCTCGCAATCACATGTCCGTAGTGTGATCGGATCTGTATGGCTGAGTCATGTAGTATCAGTTCCTGTGGTGCAAAGGCTTCATGGCTGCAGACCCTCAAATGTTGCTGGAGCTCCAGCTCCTCTCTTGTAACTCATTTGTCACAGTTGTGCCATAGCCCTGCTCCTGCACCATCTATCCTGCTCACCCAATGCCTCTTCTGTAGTTTGGGAATGTCTTTCCCAGACACACAAGTCACCTCATCCTGGACTTAGCAGTCCAATAAGACACACAAGCTATGTAAAGATTTCCTGAACCTCTCAGTCTTTGCTGTAGAAAGCATAAGAAATCAGAGGTTATTGATACATCCCTCCTTTGAGGAGTCCGTAACTTCACCTCTGTCTCCACAGCCTTCTGCAAGGAGGCCAGAGAAAATTGGAAGCCATGTCCTTCTCCTTTCAGCTGAAAACTGTTGTCCTGATCATCAGCACACCACCCGCTGTGACTGCGCCTGGCTCCTCCACCCACAAGACAAAATGAAAGACAGCCAAAGGCATAACCGTGGTTTCACAACATGGGGATGGAAACTGTGCATAGGAGATGGGTGAGCAGGTTATCAGCCAGGCTCTAGCTGAAGGTTTGTCATTTTGTTGAAATAAAAACTAATTTTGCCCATGAAGTAAAGGTTAATGAGTTTTATTTTTAATAAAAACACCGCCTTCTATATGTATTAAAATTCCAAACTAGTGTATTCCTAGAATTCCTACCAAACAGTGTATGTAAACAGTTGTCAGTGAAATCCAATAGGTGCTACTGGGAAAACCAAAAAAATACAGCTTAGTTGAATTAGAAACATTTATAATTTCTGATATGATCCTTTCATGCTCTCTCTTCTCATGAGCAAAGTCATTCTACTGATGTGATCTCCCCTCTTTTTTGTCATATGTAATTACATGGAAGGGATTAATAATCCTACATTTTATCCAGAGTCTCGGCTTGATGGCAGAGCTTCGCTTAATGAGAGCACAATCAGTGTCCTGGCTCTTGGGGAGAGCCAAGGAAGGACTCGCTGTGGAAGTCATTGAAAATAAAGATGTGGAACCTTAAACAGTCCTTAATAACTCCTTCTGCTTCTTTGGTTAGCAGTTTTGATGGTTAATGTCCATTCCGACTGGATATATGGGTGGAGAGGCATGGATATCTCTGGTGCCACAGGAGGTTATAATCTCTTTGCATAAACTAAAGGACAGAGGTAGAATATAGTAAATACTGAGTCATACTAGGTGTTTATATGTTGTGAACCATACAGTGCACATTTTTGTCACCAAGATTAAAAACATTAGGAAATAACTGTTGATATCGTCAGTATAAAAAAATTGGCTCACAAATTCAGCATGAAACGATAACAAAACCAAAATGCTAACAAGCCAGGTACCACAACGTGTCACCCACCTGAGAATTCTAGGTTACTAGAGGTCATGTGAGCCCCAGATTCCGACTCAGGGGTTACTAGAGGTCATCAATTAGCAGTTGGGGTTACTAGAGGTCAAGTGAGCCCCAGATTCCGACTCAGAGGT
>JAVFHW010073087.1:0-47465 GCA_032159205.1 Eurystomus glaucurus suahelicus
TTCAAACCAGGACAACCATCCAGTCAATTCTTTATCCACTGAGTGGCCCATCCATCAAATCCATGTCTTTTCAATTTAGAGACCAGGATGTCATGTAGGATAGTGTCAAAGGCTTTGCACAAGTCCAGGTAAATGACCTCAGTTGTTCTTCCTTTATCGACGATGCTGTTACTCCATTGTAAAAGGCCACCAAATTTGTCAGGCACGATTTGCCCGTGGTGAAACTGGCTGGTCTGTAGTTGCCTGAGTCTTCCTTTTTCCCCCCTTTTGAAGATGGGCATTATGTTTCCCCTTTTCTGGTCACTGGGAATTTCACCAGACTGCCATGGCTTTTCAAATATGATGGAAAGCAGCTTAGCAACTTCATCTGCTACTTCCCATTCTATAGGGAATGCTGAGTTTCTTTGTGATAGTTTTATCCATTGAACCCTTTGGCCTGATGGGTGTAAAAGATCTGATCTGCAGGACAGAGTGTATAAATAGATATTTGTAAAGTGTGAATTTCCCACTCTTCAGATTTTGCACTGTACACTGCTACAGCAAAATCTTCTCCACTAAAAGTAAACCTAAGCCAGTAATTTATTAGTGTGGAAATATGGGCTTCCTATTAGTGAAAATAACAGCAAGTCTTCAGCTCTGAATTTCTGGGAGGTTTATGAGCTTATTAAAGTAGTATATTGTGTTTTACCTGAACCTGTGAATGTTTTATGAAGGTGATGGTCTAAGAAGGAAAACTGGTATTGAAATAAAATACATCACTTTAAAATTTGTCAGTCTTTAGTAGAGGAGAAAATTCAAGCTTTTAAAAACTTTTCGATAGTCTGCTTTACCCAACAGCTTTTTTCTTAGTTTACTTGTGAATACATGAATAGTGACCTATGAATAATATGTCATAACCAGTTATTCAAAGAGGAATAAAAATATTAAAGAACAAAACTCATCTAAGATGCTTAAGTTCTTGTCTTCTATGCATGCAGGCTTTGCAAGTGACCAACCAAAGGAGACTATATTTGATTTGATGAGCTGCAGCCATTCTGGCTGCAGGCCAAGTTTCTTTATTTCATCTTTATTTCTGAACATTCATCAAGAGCAGTTACTAAAGTGCTATCCTACTAATGTATATTTAAAAAAAAAATCCTGGGATGTTTCTTATTTCACACCATAAATAGGCTTCATGGATCACGTTCTGTTGCAGTTTTCTGTTGTTTGGTTTGCTGTGGTAAATTTAAACCATTCTGTTCTTGGAAAGCTTGTTGTGCTCTCATGTAATTTATTTCAATTTCTGTGTGTTTCAACAGGGGGAAGTCTTCTAGAACTATCACATTTGAGCAGTTTAAGGAAGCTCTTCAAGAACTCTCCAAGAAGCGATTTAAAGACAAGAGTGATGAGGAAGCAGTTCAAGAAATATATAAACTCATTGAAGGAAAAGCCCCAATTATATCTGGAGTAACGGTGTGTTACTAATCTAATGGATGGATTGTCCTAGCTGCCCTTTGTTCTACTGCAGTGTTGTTAAATTCACCTGCTTCCCTTTACAATCCACAAATCCAAGCAGCGTGCCTCTATGGGCCTGAAGGCAAAAACTGAGCTAAATTGAATGAGAGCAAATATTATGCAACAACTGAGTATTGTGCTACTGTGTACTCTTGTGTGGCACTGTCATTGCTTCCATTAGGAATTGTAGTACCATCTAGCAGCACAGTCAGGAAAATTCAAGGAGAGCTTTTGTGTGTGGTTAGAACATAGAGAACATAGAAATATTCATGAAGAGTGGTGTATCCAAATCAAAAAGAGGAGAAGGGAATTAAATTTAGAACCTCATTGAACAGCTGTGCTGTAGGTCATGTAGACTTGGTTCAGGTTTAGCCATAAAACTTTAGTGTGACTACTGACACAGTAAACAAATTAGGGAGGGAGTTGAAAGCATAATTAACTGAGGCTTGTGGATAAGTATAGATCAGCAGCATTTGGAGATTTTTAATGTCTTAACTTGTTACACTTTGTGCTCTCAGGGGCAGGCGGGGGAAGATGTCTGTGCTGAATAGCAGCCTGGGGAAAACACTACTTCAACAGGATGGTTAGAAAGTTTACTTTGACATCAGACAATGAGGATTTTAGTGTATATTGTGATAGAAAATATTTTTTTCTTTTTCTCTCTATTTTTTCTTCTCCTTCAGAATGTTGTAGAATTACAAAAGGCCCTGCTTGTGGTTGATGTGGTTGAGAAGGCTCAGCAGCCAGACATTGAAACTGAGTGAAATTTTGGGCTGCTTTCTAGTCTGCAATGGAAGGTGTATGGTTGAGTTGGTAACACAGGAAGAAAAAAAGCAGGCAAGTGATAGGAGTTAATTAAGTCATAGCTTTATTAGCTCATTTGGTTGTGATCTGGCAATAGAATATACAGGGCAGCTCATATATCTTTAATAGTTTACAATCAGGCACATAAACAAAGTCTGGGGCCTTTTAGTTGCCCTTGGACCTACACAAAGGCTGCAAGAGCAAAACTGTGTGGTTCTGTCTTTTCCTGCACCAAAAGCTGTGTGCTGTAGCTATGTTGAATGCATCACTACACCCCCTGCGGAACAGGTACTTGCTATGGTCATTGCTGGCTCTTAAAATGAAACCAGTTGAACCTCAGTGTATATTCAATAGGGATTTCAAGTTGAAAGGACATGGGATGATCTCTTTCAGCCTTCTGCTCACAGGAGCAAGATCAGGTTTCTCAGAGCCCAGTGCAGTCAAATTTGCTGTGAGGGTGGTGTGGGTGGCAGGGCAGTACAACAATGACAGCACTTTTCAGGAAATACTGTGGGGAAAAGGAAGAAGAGGGATTGTGATCTATGTAAAGGCTTAGCTTGCCGGTATATAGCTTTGGCTTGTGGCAGGTGATGAGCAAGTAGAGAAATAGCAGGTAAGGAGCAGTGTACAGGCCAGCACAAATGATGTTGTAGTAGATATCTACTACAGACCCACTGATTTCTTAATCAGTAGACATAGATCAAGCCTTCTTCAGGCAGTTGAAAAAAACCTGTCAGGCCTTGGTACTCATAGGTGACATTAACAAAGGCAAAATGACTGGAAGTAAGTGATCAATAAGATTTCTAAAATCAACTAAAAAAAAAAATTGTTGATGTGGATGATGAATGATTCAAGGTGATACTCTGGGCCTGTTATTCACAATCAAAAGGAAGAACTGGTTGAAGATGTAAGAGCTGAGACAGCTTTGGCTACAGCAACCAGGTGACTGTAAAATTTAAGAACCTAATGATGAATGACAGAATTACCAACCTGGACTGAAGGGCAAGTCTTGGCCTGTTCAGTTTCCTACAGGAAACTACCCTGGAGGACAGAAGGGCCCAGGAGAGGTGGTTGACTTCAGGCTAGCTTCCTCAGAGCACAAGAACGGTCCAGTTCTGTGTGCAGGCAATCAAGCAAGCATTGGCAACAGGCCAGCATGGATGAACATGGAGCTCCTGACTGGGCTCAAACATGAAAAGGAAGTACACAGGAGGTAGAAGGGAAAGGCTACGTGGGAGGAACCTAGCCTGTGCATGAAAGGAAGAGAGTGAGGAAAGCCAAAGTTCAGCCGGAATGGAGACTAGTGAGATGATGTGAAGGACAACATGAGAGGTTTCTGTAAATACACTGGTAGCAAAAGTGTGGACCAACTACTCAGTGTGGCAGGGGATCTAGTGGCAAGGGACGTGGAAAAGGCTAAGATACTCAATGCCTTTTTTTGCCCTCCTTTTCAACTGGTAGGGCCTGCCCTCAGGATTCCCAGGTCCTGAGCCTGCTAGCAGAGTCTGTGGGCATGAAGCAATACCAGAGTAAAGGAAGACAGTGTTAAGAATCACTTGAGCCAATTAGACATGCACGAGTCCATGGGACCAAGTAGGATGCATCCAAGGGTGCTGAAGGAGCTGGGCAATGTCATTGCAAAGCTGCTCCCTGTCATCTTTTCAAAAGGCCATGGCAGCTGGGGGAAGTACTCAGTGACTGGAAAAAGGCAAACTTCACACACATTCTCAAGAAGGCCAAAAAAGAGGACCCAAGTAACTACAGGCCAGTCAGCGTAACCTCAGTCCCTGTGGAGGCTGTGAAGCAAATCCTCTTGGAAGCCCTTTCTCAACAGAGAAGGGACAAGAAAGTGATTGGGAGTAGACAGAGTGGGTTTGACAAGGGCAAGTTATGCCTGATCGACCTCACTGCTTTCTATGATGTGATGATGGGCACTGTGGGCAAAGGAGTGTAGTATACCTTCATTATGGCAAAGGCTTGGCCCCAGTAGCATCATCACACATTGGTGAGGTGTGGTCTGGATAGCGGACTGGCAGTCTAGGAAGCAGCTCTGGAGGTTGTGAGGGACAACCAGTTGAACATGAGTCAGCAGCAGTCTTTGCAGTCATGGCAGCAAGGAAGGGTAGCCCTATCCTGGGCTGCATGAGTGTAGCCAGCAGGTCCGGGGAAGTGATCCTTGACTTCTGCTTGATGCTTGTAAGACAGTGTCTGGAGTGCTGTGCCCAGTCTGGGCCTTCCCTGTGCAAGAAAGAGATCGATACACTGGAACAAGCCCAGTGCAGGGCCACCAAGGTGGTCAAGGACTAGTTCTGGTAAATGATGACTGTGGCAGGATAAAAATCAAACATGTTTCATTATGTTCCCATATAGACAATAAAAATTAACCTGTTGTTCTGAGTGACAGTTTTATAGGAACAAAGCATGTGTGTGTGTGTATGCAATTAAGGATATGAGCTAGAAAACATCCATCTCATAAAGGAGATTAATATAGCATAAATACTGTAATTAAGCTGTATTTAATCTGCCTATGTGTATAAAGCTACTAAAAGAAATAAGGTGTGGTCCTCTTAGGATGTGATGCTGGTAAGTGGAAGCATGCTGCATTTGATGCAGTTTTTCATCTTCCTTCAACATTTAAAAAAAAAAACCCAAACAAATAAACAACGGGTTGACTTGAGAAACCCCAGCTCTTGGGTTCTTGTGTTGGAGTGGGTCCATAGGAGGGCTACAATGATGATCCAGAGGCTGGAACACCTATCCTACAAGGACAGGCTGAGAGAGTTGGAGTTGTTCAGCCTAGAGAAGAGAAGGCTCAGGGGAGACCTTATTGCAGCCTTCTAGTATCTGAAGGGGGCCTGCAAGAAAGCTGGGGAGGGACTTTTTATGAGGACTTGTAGTGATAGGACAAGGCTTTAAATGGCTTTAAAGCTTTAATGGCTTTGTACTGGGCAAGGGTAAATTTAGATTAGAAATTAGGAACAAGTTTTTCACTCTGAGGGTGGTGAGGCACTGGAACCAGTTGTGCAGGGAGGTTGTAGATGACCCAACACTGGATATGTTCAAGACTAGTTTGGAAGGGGCTTTGAGCAACCTGGTCTAGTGGAAGGTGTCCCTGCTCATGGCAGGGGGGTTGCAGCTAGATAATCTTTAAGTTCCCTTTCAACTCAAACCATTCTTTGATTCTGTGATATGCAAACTTTGCGGTTTAACTGTATATGCAAATAAGAGAAGGGAAGTGAAGGCTTCTTTGTGCTTACAGAAAGGAGGTTGGATCCAAGTAATTTATTGCCTTTAGGAAAATTTAACTAGACAGATTATGTAATTTACTCTAGATAGTAAGCAGAATTTCTGTATGATAAGACAACCATTTATCTGGGATTCATTGTGAAAAAGAAGGGTGAGTGTTTACTTGCTAAGTTGGAAATTGACTTCATCCAGCCCTTTGTGCTGTTCACTATTTTTCTTCCTACTTTTTTCCTCACTGATAAGAGATGGTCAGCTTTCCCTCACTCTCTGTTTTTTTTTAATTTAACTTTGCCTCCCAGTGCCCATGTTTTTGCTCTTTTCTCAATTGCCAGTTTAGTCTCTGTAGTTGGTTTTGTTGTTCATAAACAGAAACAACATTTTGATAAAAACAAGTTGGGTTTATAAAGGCAGTTTGCAAAAAATAAATCAGCTTGTAGAGGAATCTTGATGAGTAAACTTCTCACCTTAGGACACTGAATGTGGTGGAACAGCTAAGACTAGAAGTCATTTCCAGGTACAGGAAGGGCAAGAAAGTAATCAGAAATAGTAAGCATGGCTTCACTGAGGGGAAGCCATGGTTGTCCAACTTGATAAAGTCTATTTGGACTTTAGTAAGGCCTTTGATATGGTCTCTCATAGGAGTCTTGCAGCTCCTCAAGCTGCTGCTGTAGGGGCTGAATGAGCAGACAGTGAGGTGGATTGAAAACTGACTGAATGGCCAGGTCCTGAGGGTCGTGATCAGTGATGCAAAGTATAATTGGAGGCCAATAACTAGTGGTGTACCTTGGAGGGGCATACTTGGTCTAGTCCTGTTTAACATCTTCATTAGTGATCTGCGCAACAGAGCAGAGTGTACTCTCAGCAAGTTTTCTGATGACATAAAGTTGGGAGGAATAGATGATAGGTCATCCAGATGCTGTCATCCAGAGGGACCTTGACAGGATGAAGAAATGGGCAGGATGGGACAGGATGAAGAAATGCTATTGCGAAGCAGACTGAGGAATGCTATTGCGAAGCAGACTGAGGGAGGTGCTCTTTCCCCTCTGCTCAGCACTGTTGGAGTCACATCTAGAGTGCTGCATGCAGCTCTGGGCTCCCCACTAAAAGACTGATATGGAGCTACTGGAGAGAGTTAAGTGAAGAGTCGTGATGATGATTAAGAGATTGGACCACCGCTCCCAGAGGAAAGCTGAGAGAGCTGGGACTGTTTAACCTGGAGAAGAGAAGGTTCAAGGGGGAATCTCATGCATGTATATAAATAACTGAAGGGAGGGTGCAAAGAGAATGGAACCAGGCTCTTTTTAGTAGTGCTCAGTGATAGGACAAAAGGCAATGGGCACAAACTGAAACATAGGAGGTTCTGTCTGAACATCTAGAAACACTTTTTCACTATGAGGTTGACCAAGCACTATCACACGTTTCCCAGGAAGGTTGCTGTGTCACCATCCTTGAAGTTATTCAAAAGCCATCTGGACATGATCCTGGGCAACTGGCTGTAGGTGAGGGGGTGGGGGTTTGAAGCAGATGACCTTCAGAGGTCTCTTCCAACCTCAACCCTTCTATGGTTCTGTGACATATAGTACCACTAGCTGCTTCTGGTAGTGGAGTACAAGATAGACCTGAATTTCTTGTGTATTCTACTCTATTTACAAAGGCTTTTTGGAAAGAAAGCACCTTAGCAGGTTGCTTAGGTTGCACCTGGCCCATCATAGAATGTTAGGGGTTGGAAGGGGCCTCCGGAGATCGTCGAGTCCAACCTCCCTGCCAAGCAGGACCATAGAATCGAGGGCAGATTACACAGGAATGCATCCAGATGGGTCTTGCAAGTCTCCAGAGAAGGAGACTCCACAGCCTCTCCAGAGAGCCTGTTCCAGTGCTCTGTAACCCTCACAGTAAAGAAGTTGCTCCTCATGTTGAGGTGGAACTTCCTGTGCTCTAGCTTGCATCCATTGCCCCTTGTCCTATCGCAGGGCACAAGTGAAAAGAGATTGCCCCTTTCTTCTTGACACCCAGCCCTCATCTATTTAGACACATTAATTAGATCCCCTCTCAGTCTTCTCTTCTCCAGACTAAAATGCCCCAGGTCTCTCAGCCTTTCCTCATAAGGCAGGTGTTCCAGTCCCCTAATCATCCTCATAGCCCTTTGTTGGACTCTCTCCAGTAGATCTCTGTCCCTCTTGAAGTGGGGAGCCCAGAACTGAACACAGTACTCCAGGTGAGGTCTCACTAGGGCAGAGTAGATGGGGAGGAGGACCTCCCTTGATCTGCTGGACACACTCTTCTTAATGCACCCAAGGATACCATCAGCTTTCTTGGCTACAAGGGCACATTGCTGTCCCATGGATAGCTTGTTGTCCACCAGGACTCCAAAGTCCTTCTCCACAGAGCTGCTCTCTAGCAGATCGCCTCCTAACCTGTACTGGTGCATTTTGTTACTCCTTCCCAGGTGCAGGACTCTGCACTTATTCTTGTTGAACCTCATTAGGTTCCTCTTTGCCCAGCTCTCCAGTCTGTCCAAATCCTGCTGAATGGCCGCACAGCTTTCAGGTGTATCAGCCAAACCTCCCAGTTTTGTATCATCAGCAAACTTGCTGAGAAGACACTCTGTCCCTTCATCAAGGTCATTGATGAAGATGTTGAATAGGACTGGAGCCAGTACTGATCCTTGGGGGACTCCACTAGTTACAGGTCTCCAGCTGGATTTGGCACCATTGATTACCACTCTTTGGGCTCTATTGTGTAGCCAGTTCTTAATCCATCTCACTGCCTGTTCTTCTACCTCACACTTCCTGAGCTCGCTCACGAGGATGTTATGGGAAATGGTGTCAAACACCTTGCTAAGGTCAAGGTAGATTACATCCACTGGTCTCCCTGCATCTACCCATTCAGTCACAACATCGTAGAATGCTATCAGATTAGTCAAGCATGATTTCCCCTTGGTAAATCCATGCTGACGACTCCTGATAACCTTCTTGTCTTCCATGTGCTTAGAGATGACCTCCAGAATGAGCCGCTCCATCATTTTTCCAGGGGTGGAGGTTCCTTCTGTGTAATGTTCATGTGATCTTAAAGAGGAAGTAGTATTTTTTTTTTTAATGTATACACATTCAACATTAGAAACATAAAAGGACAAGAAAAAGGAGAAATGGGGTGTTCTGCATAGCTTTATGGTGGCATCTCATTATCTTTGATCTTTTATGTGGATGGATCAGTTCAAGGAGTGAGAGAACAAGGAATTAAAATTGGTTTCATTTTGTACTGTTGGAAACAAAGTTAGCCTCCCATTTCATAGAAGTTGTGCCAGCAGGAAACCAACAGGGATTGCTATCTTTGAATTGTAATATTCTGTCATGTGGAAGGGGTGCACTGGTGACTTCAAATGCAACTTAGGAAAAGCCTGAGTTCTTACTTAGTTAAAACCAGTTTTGAGAAAGAATGTTTACCTTGCAGCTACTGCCTTTGTATTCATTTCACACATTGTAACTCCCGTGATGCAGGAAGCCTTCTGATCCATCCTGGGCTGAAAGAGCTCAGGATGTGGGATCACTGTTATTCTTGCTCTGGATTTGTGATGTTAGTTGTGCTGGGGCTTTAGTTTTGTATACTGCTTTTCAGGACAAAAAGACTGTACTTTTTTCATCTGTGGTGTTAATTTAACTTTACTTAGAATGTTGATATTTCTTTCTCCTTGCACATACATGCATCAGCTTTCAGTTAATAGATATGAAAGCCAAAGGTCTGAACCATTGTTCCAAGTTGTCTGCTAAAAAGCATGATTTTTTTTTTTTTAGTTATGGCAGAGGGGTGCTAAACCATAGAGCCATTTGTTTGTATTGCAACCACTTGCTGTATTGTTGTTGCACTGGGAACAAACTTGGCTCTAGTAGATGAAGAATGAGTTAAAGAAAAATGTTTTTGTGTTAGTCCTAGCACAGGTCTTCGTCATAGGACGTAACGGTGTTACCAAAGAGATACCAGGAGGAAGTAGTGGATGTGAAATCTATAGACAGATGACCGGTAAATTTCAAAAGGAGAAGTATCAAAGGCAATTAGTGGAGGAAAAAAGGAAACAAAATCCCAAAATCCCATTTGGTGCAGAAAAAAGGAAAGGCTTGTGTGGCACGCTGCAACCTTATTGCTATCATCTTGTTGTTAGGATGCACCTTTTTTTTTTTCTGATAAGTCATCTGTGTTGTGGTCTTATCAGAGTTCAATATATATTGATATAAACAACACATTCCTCAAGTTTAGCACTGGGAGTGATGTCCTAGGAGTAGTTTGCTAGGAACATCATTTGTTATTGACACATGCCATTATATTAGTCCTTGTTTTACTATTTCTTCTTGTGAGTTTATATACGTGCATTTCCTTTCATACTGCACCCATACAAGTCTTATCATGTCTTACAGTTATGCTACTGTACCAAAATTTTTCTTTATTTTATTGTCATTTGAGTATTGGAGGCAAATTTCATACTGATCATGCTACCCCTTTGAAACAGAGGAGCGAAAGTGGTAGTCTTTCTTTATCGTAATAGTGACTAAACTTACCGTTACAAATTCTCAGAATAGCAGTCTGTCCTGATGATGAATTTGGTAATGGAAAAGACAGTTAACTAGAGTTTTGGAGACTTCTCTCTGCACTTGAGAATGCAGAGTATGTGTGCATTTAGAGAAAAGTAGTTTTCTGTAAAGTTGTGGTGATGAAATACAAGGAAAGTGAGTATGCGTTAATTAACTTTATACTGAATATTGCCCTGTCTTGCATTAGGAGTATTTCCATATTTATAGTATAAACAACTTTTGTCACTGGCAACATCCCATGGCTTTTAGCAATAGCGTTATATAAGTAAACACACAACAAAGTTTAGTCGTTTGATTATATTAAAAGCTTTTTCGCTTCTTCTATAGCAGCTTCTGGTGTTGAGGATGATAAAAGATACTTTGGCAAGTATCACGCCCTAGCTTTTCCCTTGCTGTCTGGTACTTAGAACTTGATTATTAATCAGAATTATCTCATAGAAAGTCTCTTCCAGAAGTTTTTGATGTAACTTGCACTACTTGGCTATATGATTATTGTCATTGTATGTAATGGGAAGAAACAAAAATTTTTTTGTATCCTGTTGCTGGAAGTAAGAAGATACTCATATAGTCTCCATCATTAGCAAAGATTAAATGGCAGTAGCATGTACAAATATCTGTGTTAAGAATAATTAATTTATGATGTGTTTTTTTTTCTTTCTTCTCTTTCTTCCAATAGAAAGCCATTTCATCTCCAACTGTATCACGCCTTACAGATACATCAAAATTCACAGGTTCTCACAAAGAGAGGTTTGATCCCAGTGGGAAAGGAAAAGGCAAAGCTGGCCGAGAAGATCTGGTGGATGCTTCAGGATATGTATCTGGCTATAAGCATGCAGGCACATATGATCATAAAGTACAAGGAAGCAAGTAAGGCTGAGGATTTACAACACAGAGGGAGAAAGAGAAGGGGAAAGATAATATGTTTGTGAGAGTGTTGTAGATGGATCCCATGTTTTGGTTTTTGTGCATGCTAAGACTATGTTGTCATGAAGTTGTTTTCAGGAACTGGAACTGATTTCAACATCTGCTGAGCTACATGCAGCACAATGCCACTTCGTTACATTCCTCATGCATATATTGGCAAAAATTAATATATTGGTACAAAAAACCCCATTGTTTTGTTGAGCTTTAGACAAGAAGACACCCCAAACACCAAAGTCAAGAAGTTATACCACACTTTATCAATTCAAGCAAAAGATCTCAAACATTCCTAAATGTCTAGTTGCCATGAGAATGTTGAAAACCTCTTGAAAAGAGGGTCTTTCATAGCACTCTTTCTGAAGAATATCCCATTATTTATGCAGTTTGATTTGACTATTGTTTTGAGGCTTTTAAAAAATGTCTTATACAGGATCTGTCACTGCCCTTAAAACACTCAACAATATACTATTAGGGAGTAAGTAGTTGTAATATTCAAGACACTAGCCTGTAAATGTCATACACCACTCAAGAAAAACTGAAAAGAAGTTATTTGTAGGACAATATAGATGCTAAAGTATTTTATGTCAACAGAAAGAGGTGGAAAACACCAGCCCTTACTTTCCTCCTGTCTATATTTTGTGCATGTTACTGTGTGTACTGTAGCATGGTTCTTACTGGCTGGATTTGGATGGAGCTATTGTACTAATCTGAGAGGTGAGGAACAAGATATTACTAAGACAGTCTATTAAAGCTTTTTGCAGTCTGTTTTCAAGTTTGCATGGCCTCACATTTGAAATGAAGGGGGCATTATGCTTTAAAATATTGACTATGACTAAACTGCCAATCAGACTGCTATTAATGTTATTATGCATATACATTGGCACATATTCCCTTTAAGTTGTAACACATGTAAGGAAAATTTACAGCCCGTTTGGAATAAGGACATTTACAATAATATCCATGTAATTAGGTGCAATTTGCTCACAAAAATATGCTATTATAACTGGCCTACATTTTATGTTAGATTTGTTTGAAGCCAAGGGATTTGATTCTCCATTCACTTTTGCTGCCTAACTTGGGAGTAACAGTATTGATGGGAATGGCTTTACACTGCTATAGAAGGAGAACCAGTTCCACAGGGATAAGGTACAGGCAGCTGAGTGTGTCCTGCCTAATGCCGAGAATGGCAAAACAGCTTAATAGGAATAAAAATAATTCATTTTTTATATTGATTAAAAAGGAGAGAAAAGGCTGTTCCAATTTTCCACAAGAGCTGACTCTGCTTCTCTAAAATTATGAAAGATAAGATTTTCAGTATTCAAAAGCAGCTGCCAGCAGTTCTGCTTTGCTTTCTTTCAAAAAGAGCTCATGATTTTCATGTCTGACTCTGAATAAAGGTTAATAAACCAATTGCTCTCCCTCAACCTGTATCAGCATCCCACTCAGAGTACATAAAATTTATTGAGCAGTGTGTGCTGTCATGTGCCATGCAGGTCAACACTGTATTTGGCCAGTGTCTGGAAACAGAACACTGTTTTTCAGCCCTTAAATTTCTCTTGTTTTGTTTTTCTGACATTGAATGGTAGCCTTTCTTGTAGCTTTGCCTCCAATGACCCTTTGAGCCCATACATGAGCCTGAAACCAAAACAACAATAGTAAACAAAGGCAAGGACTTCCTTGTGGACTTGGAGATTTTTTTGTTTGTTTATAATCTATTTTGAGTTTTGTTTTGAAGAAGTGGGGAAATTTGCCGAAACTCAGTGCATGTTCTTGTAAAGATTTAAATGGCTTTTCCCGTGGTTGGCTCTGGTTACCTGGGAGGATTTTTGATGTATGTAAGGATGCTCAGGATAAGAAGCATCCAGCTTTGTGGAGCCTTTCCAAGAGTTACCCATTGTAATGGGTAATGAAGAGTTATCCACTCTTGTGTTGCACTGGTGACCTGTTGCACTCTGAGGCAGAAAATAGCATACTGTGCTACCAACGTCTCAGTTATTCCCATATGGTAGTGAATTGTCTAAATGTAGAGAACCTTATTCTACGTCACTAGTGCCTGTGCACCTGAGGCAGGCACCAGTGATAGTCCTGATTTTTTATGAATAAATAGGGTAAGCCTCTAACCCTTGATAAATCCTTTAGCTAAGTTACAGGTAAAATCCGCGGCCCTGTTCTTCCCATTGACTTTTAAGACTTGACTCGTAGTGTATAAGATTAGGGCTATGAAAAAACCCACTATATGCAGCTGTGTATTATTATGGCTTCAGCCACCTACTTAAGCTCTCACTTTTCCACTAATTATCTGTAGGAAATTAAAAGCCTAAATACTAGCTTGAGTGTTAGCTATAAGTTCCAGGCCTGCTTGGGAATGAGGCAAAGCACATTTTCTTGTCCATTTGCCATTCCCTCAACCCTCAGGACAGCAAGTACAGCTGGTATCTCAGAGATGAGGAGAAGGAATAGCACAGGAGGTTGCCCATTTTCAACCCCTGAAGCATTGCAAGGCATACACTCTTCCTGTGCACCATACTCCAGACTGTAACTAAATGTCATGTCTGAAGTAAGGACATGGGTACCTAATAAGCTTTACACTCTTTTAGGCATCTCAACTCCTTCCATCTAAGTTTACAGTCTGATTTTCAGGAGCAGCTCTCTTCTATGTGACATCTTATATAAAACTCTGTTGTTCCTATTTATCTTTGCTTTCATTGCCGCTGAACATGCTACCAAAAGAAATATGATCAGAAATTTCAGGTTTGCCTTAAAGAGCAAACTCAAATTACACTGTTCACTTAAAAATAAGCCATTAAATACTATGGCAGTGAACAATCTTACCTGTATCTCCACTGAGACTTAACCTGTCAAATGGGTTTTCTTTTTAAAGAAATTTAAATTTCAATTCTTTTTTCATTGCTTACTAGTTCCCTCTAGTCACTCCATGTGTTTTAGTTACTTGTTGAGAGTTTTGCAACAATCTTATCAATACAGAAATATCAGAAACAAAAATGATTGTCCTGCTTTTTGTGGCTATCAAAGCTTTCACAATAGTAGTATCACAATACAGAGAAGCAGACATTAAAAAACATACATTGTTTCAACAGTCATGTGTGAGCAGTTGTCATTCATTGTAATAAAATATTTGGAATCCCAAAGGATATGTGGAACATTGGATAGTGGCCTTGATCTAGCCACATTTTTTTTTAAACCTACAATATTTCTTATCTCTTCTTCAGTCTAGGTAAGGGAAAGGTGATGTGATTAGTTTTGAAATCTGCAACTTGTGTTCTTCATAAGCACAGATTGTCCTTCAAAGATATCTTTGATTGAAGTATGGTATTTTCCATGTATTTTACTGACCCTCCCTGAGTGAAAAATTCCTTTGACAACTTTTTTGGCATTATAGAAAGAATTGTTCATGAATTAGTATTTCAGTCACCCATATCTTCCCTTTATAGTCTCAATTAATATTTTTTATGGTAGCTGGAATCAGTGAGAACTAAAAGACAAATAACTGCTATGGGTTTGGCTTGCAAGTGATAGGTATCCCAGCCACCTGTAGATAAAATCCTCATGTATCTCTCTCCAAAACCAAAACTTTAAAGTTGTAATTGGTAGATTTTTTCCTTGAAGCTTGTCATAGTTACAAAATAGATTTTAATTCTTTGTGCCTGCATGTATGATATTCAAAACATAACCCTGCCTTTCAGTGATGCGTGTATTCTGGGGTCATGTGCCTGCCATCCATGAATAAGAATTTTCTCTGTTTGCAATGGCCAAGAAACAAACCTTTTACCTTTATGATAGAGCAAATGTAATGTGTTACACTAGTACGTGTGCTCTTAACTGATGGTTAGCCTTGCGTGTATGCCAAAATAACTACACTTCTGTGTACATTGTAGTGTGAATGTTGTGTTCTTGGCTCATCTATTAGTTGGTAATAAGTAATGTAATACACAAGACATGTACAGGCCTGTGTGTGTATACACATACTCTTTGGATCCAGCTAAGTAATTAAACCAAATAGATGTTGTTCCAAAACTTGGTCAGCTTGGCCAGTTGGTAACACTGTCATTCTCCCTCCATAGCATGAAGGTAAAGATCTAAGAAGGCTTTTATGGTTTTGTATGTCTACCCTCCTATTTCTGGGAGAAATCACTCTTCAGTGATTCTAACATACACTTGGTGCGATAGGAAGAGTTCCCTTGTAGTGAAGGAAGTAAGCGAGAGAGGGTGGAAAAGCAAGACTTCCTCTGAGTGCTCTCAAGAAACCATTTAAAATTATGTCCTGTATGGGCCTTATATTTGTGAAGCAAGTTGACACTCACTGTGTATACACACGTGTATTCATGATATGTATTCATCATCATTTAGTAAGTACAAAGTCATGGTATATTAAGGTGGGTACATGGAACAGGACTGTCATACAATGCCTATGGACTTGGTCCTGCATAGACCTTTATAAAATGAAATACATGAAGCATAATGACAGATCTCAGTCTTCTGTGAAATTCCCACAGTGTAGAGTGTGTCAACTTGATACATGTGTATCTAGTGTATTTGGAGTGTTTGCCCATAAAAAAGCATTTAGACATTTAGCTACTTTCAGTTATTTTGTGCACCCAAGCACCCATTTGGCTTACCTAATATAAGCTGGAAGTGATGGATTGGGATGTTCTTTTTAAATGATCAGAATCCTAAAACCAGTGAGATAACTTTAATTGCATTCATGTTTGCTCATTAAACTAAAAACAAATGCTTTGAAAGGTATCTCAGCTAAGAATGGTGCTTCAGGAAGCTAAAGAATATTGCAGATGGAACCACTGCATCTTAATTATCCAAGTAATTTGCTTTTTCAGGGCAAAATAACTGTAATATATTTGGTATTTTTTCATGTTTTCCAGTATATTACCTTGGCTATATTGCTTCAAAATCTATATGGAGAAGGTGGATTTCAAAACAAGTTTAAGATATAACTCTTTACTTTGTTGTTGGAAAACATTTTTATTGTTTCATTCAAACTAATTGATAATACACTCTAGGCAGACTTTGGCAAGAGCAGGCCTGATAATAAATAAAAGGGAAAAAAATCCAACTTATTTGCTGGGTATTCTTGACAGACATTTGCAACACTGGTAGTCTGAAATTATTTTAAAAAAATAAATTCTCTTTCATAATCATGCACATGTGCATGCACACATGCACTACTTTGAAGCATATACATACACGAGTGGCAAGACTACAGAAGAGGGTTTGGTTTTTTTAATGCATTTGGAAATTGACATCAAAATGCTCAACTAACCTGTTTGGAAAAATGTTACAGACCTACCATGTTCTATTGCCGGTAAAGAGGCAGTGAATTAATTTTCAAACGTAGTTATACAGCTCTTCTTTTTGTGAGATACTGTAACGCTTATGACACTGTATAAAGTGAGTTTTGTTGTAAGCATTTGTAAAGGTCTTAAAGATAAGGCTCTCGACAATTTGCCCTTTCCTTCAGTTGTCTTTATTCAAGATTTTTCGATTATGTTGTACATTTTTCAGAACAGATTGAAAATGTGGATGAAGTTACATTCAAGGTAATAAAAAACATAGCCCTAAAAGTAGACTCATACTTCATCTATCTTTATATTTTGATCAGGAGCTATATTATGGATGGTTAACAAAATAACAAAAAAGATAGTAATCTGTATCCACACAGTGGTGAATTATTTTAAGCTCCAGTTTACATCAGATGAGTATCTTTATGCTTACATTTCCTCAAATGCTATTTTTAAACAAAGTAAATAATGTGAAATAATGCAGCCTGGGCTCTGTTAAATAGGGTTATACTAATGCAACTGAAATGCTCTATGTCTGTAATATTCGTACTAAATACATACTAGCTCTTTACAAAGGCTTTATATAAGGTCAGTTAACCTACAAACTGATGTCCCATATAAAATCTCGTTGGCAAACTACTTTTTTTTAGCGCTATAGTTACGAAATGGCAAGGTCATAGACAAAAGTAAGTTATAGGATGCAACAAGTGTTTTTGTGTTTATCTTTGTTCTGGGTTCAGAATATATCAGCTTTGGCAAACTATCAAAGCAGGGAAAATGTTTTTTATAATGCTTATAATACAAAGTAAATTGTCTTTACATTCTGTAAAGTAGAGAAATGGTCAATGTTGGATAAGGACATTGAAGTTTATTCTTAGCAAGGTTCTATGTTTAAAAAATTTAAATATTACAGGAGAAATATATATTTATACAGAAGTATAATTTTTGAATGTTTGAGGTTGGTTTTCTCAAGTCATGAACCATTTATTTATCCACATTACGCTTTATTCCTGTGCTAGCTTGTTTATCTGTCCATGCTGTTCCAACATCCATTTCTAACTTGGTTTAGGTGTTTTGATTCTTTGTGTGCACAAATCTGGATGTGCATGCTGTCAGGACCTGATTGTAAAGTGTAGAGGCAAAACTGTTTCGTCTTTGATTACCTAAAGCACTAATAAAAATTTAATCGTTAAAGAATTGCGATATGGAGATAGGTCTCGACATAGTCTTCCTTGGAGCACTGTACAGCATGATAAAAACCTTCAGTCAATCTTACTATTTCTTGTTCTTATTTTCATTTGTCTTTCATCTTAGTGCAGAAAACCAGGAAGCTGCTGTGTGCTAATAATAACCTGCAATATTTATAATTGTAGGCATTGCAAATACTAATATTCAGCTGTACTAGCCTACTGTGTTCACTGTGAAATTTTCAACACGGTAAAAATTTTACATGATCATTTAACCTTACAAGTTTACTTTTTTCCTCACTAAATTAACACTGAACCTGTTTTTTATTTTATTGCACATGAACAACTTGACCATTACATTTCTTAATCGTAACTAAAATAGATAAATGCATCCTAAGCAAAGATTTTTAACCACTTGATGAAGAGGGCCCCACACACCATCTAGTGCAAAGCACACTGGGCAAAATCTGATCCCTAATGCAGTCAGTGCCAAAATTCTAACTGGTGTCAGCAAAAATGGAACCACCATTACCAAGGGGTTAATATGCTTAGTAACCATGACAGCAGTGATTCTCTATTTCCTATGTTTGTTTTTGTTGTTTTAAAACTACTACTATTCAATCTTTAAAATAAGTCAAAGAAACTTGAAGGGGGATCATATACTACTAGTTTGTACTAGGTTTTTTCAGGAAAAGGAAACAAATTTATATATATATATATGCAATATATTTTTACACTGTTTATTAATGCTAAAAAGTATTAAATGTATCACTTTATCAGTGTGAATGTTAAAGTAATGGCAATGTGGATGTTTAAAACCTTTTAAAGTTGTCTTTTTAAATTCTAAACCCACATTAATAACGGCAAGGCTACTTTACAGCATTATCATTGACGGTTTGGGGAAATGTACAGCAGTTGTTTGATTAGCACTGTAAAAGCTTGGCTTGAAAAGTTGTGGTGAAATTCATATTGTAAACACCATTTTTTAAAGCATAGCTTCTTATAAAGTATGTTACTGCTGTAGATTGACTGTATAAAAATGTATCTTTCATTGGTAAAGTGATCAATAAATGTGTTACTACATCAACTCCTGAATTTCTTGAAGTAAATTTGCTGATAAACTTTGTTACCAACAGTTATTTCACAGTTTAAATGTTAAGCGAATTGCTAACGAATGTATAAATTACATCAAAATACGCTCTGAACAACCCAATCTCTGGTGCTGAGCAGAATGTTTCTCCTTTACCATTTGCTTTCCTGGTTTTAATAACGAGTAAAGGTAACCGTTAGCATATTGAGAACTCTAGTATGATCCTTGAGTAGCTATGATGATAGCAACCCACTAAATGACATCTGTTGTGGATTAAACAATTTCTTAATTAGCTACTTAACATAGATAAGTCCTCAGTCTCAAAAGCCTGATTTAGTTCTCTCACTACCTCTGAGTGGTATTGAAAATGTTTTACTTGCAAGGAAAGTAATTTGCTACATGGAACATTGTTTTAAGGATGTTATATTCAAAAGCAAATATGGACCTTTTATTAATGAATAACAATATTCTTCAGCTTCCCAGTAGCAATACTATCATGATTTTTCAAGAAATAGAAGACTGAAGTTACTTAATTGAACTCAAAACATCATAATAACATAAGGCATAAGGTTACAATAACCCAGGCACAATGCTGCTCTAGAAACGTAGAGGTACTGGATTAGCAACTACGAGGAAACGTAACTAAACAGCTTACAGCTACACTGTCTTTTCTCTATTTGTTATCCAACTGGAAGTGGTGTTCTTTGTGCTCACAGACTAGACAACCTTCTTTAGAAATGCCTTTTAAGTGAAATCTAGTACAATTGTGTCCCGAGATAGCTTTTCTTCCTGCATAGAGAGCATACGGTGTTTGTAGTATGACTGCCAGATAAAGCTCCTTTTATATCTCAGCATATGTGGTTACTGAAACTGTAAAAAACCTAATGAAGTAAAATCTTTAGGGGTTACTAAAGGAGAAATCAACATTTCTTTCCATTCAAAAATCCCTTAAGGGAAGGGAGATAGTACTCTTCTGCCCTATGAGGATATGAGATGCTAAGATCTGTATTTTCAAAAGACTTGAGTATTTCTTTATTGTTTTCCTGTAGAGCTTTTAGAAATGCCCACTTAATTCTACATACCACTTAAGCATCATGACTTTAAAATAACAAATTAAAAAAACATCTGCCAGGATGTATTCTCTTTACTCAGGGAATACAATTATTTGGGCTGTTTTTCCAGATATAGCTACTGTTGCAGTAACTACACACAGACTGCACATGTAGACATAGTCCTATTGAGATGGGCCTGACAGAGTGCCACCTAACCCTTTCTGGCTTTTTGTTCCAAGCTTCTACCACAGCCAAGACTGCATGGAGAAAGGCAGGGTGGAAAAAAAACAAACCACAAAACCCTAACTCTGCCAAATCTGAGTTTTCAAGGGACTCATAAAACCTAGTCTTCTGGCCTTTTTTAATTTTCTCAGCTTCCTATTTAACTTACTGCCCTGCTTTATAATAATGTAAACTAACCCAGGTTCATTTAAATTTGCTGCTCTGGTTCACATTCCAGTCAGAAGTTCATTCCAGGTCTACATCAGTTTCTTTCCAAAACCATGAACTCAAGAGATTACACAACCATCCAAGGATCACTTAAGGGCTCAAGGGCTTCAGGGGTTTTCAGGAATGAATGCAGGCATATAAAGAGCAGCAGGGATAGTAGGAAAGAGTAGCCAACTGGGGATGCTGGAATGAATCCTATAGATCTTGCTTCCAGCTAGTGCAAGAGTGTCTTCCCTCTTTGAGGCAAGTAACCTAGTCAACTGGAGCACCAATTTTACACCCCCATTGGAATAATAACAAAAATTTGTTACCATCTGTTATATCATTACTCTGGCAACAAGAAAAATTTTTCTGTAACAATCCCTGATACTAGATGATATTACAGAAAATAAAATAAAAGTTTTAATCTCATATTATCTGCATTCGGGGGTGATCACACGGCAAGTGCAGGACAATGGGGGGATAAGGCCCAGCCAACATGGGTTCATGAAGGGCAAGTCCTGTTTAACCAACCTGATCTCCTTCTATGATCAGGTGACCCGCCTAGTGGATAAGGCAAAAGCGGTGGATGTTGTCTATCTGGACTTCAGGCAGGCATTTGACACCATTTCCCACAGCATTCTGCTGGAGAAGCTGGCAGCTCATGGCATAGACAGGAGGACTCTTCGCTGGGTTAAAAACTGGCTGGATGGCCGAGCCCAGAGGGTGGTAGTGAACGGAGTGAAATCCAGTTGGCAACCTGGTCACAAGCGGTCACAAGCGGTGTCCCTCAGGGCTCAGTTTTGGGACCTGTCTTGTTTAATATCTTCATCAATGACCTGGATGAGGGAATTGAATGCACCCTCAGTAAATTTGCAGATGACACAAAATTAAGCACAAGTGTCAATCTGCTTGAGGGTAGGAAGGCTCTGCAGTGGGATCTGGCCGGGCTGGAGCGATGGGCTGAGGTCAATTGTATGAGGTTTAACAAAGCCGAGTGCCGGGTCATGCACTTTGGTCACAACAACCCCCAGCAACGCTACAGGCTTGGGGAGGAGTGGCTGGAGAGCTGCCTGGCAGAAAAGGATCTGGGGGTGCTGGTGGACAGCCGGCTGAACATGAGCCAGCAGTGTGCCCAGGTGGCCAAGAAGGCCAACGGCATCCTGGCCTGTATCAGAAACAGTGTGACCAGCAGGAGTAGGGAGGTGATTGTGCCCCTGTA
Organism: Eurystomus glaucurus suahelicus; assembly: GCA_032159205.1. Lineage (NCBI taxonomy): Eukaryota > Metazoa > Chordata > Aves > Coraciiformes > Coraciidae > Eurystomus > Eurystomus glaucurus. The sequence continues at coordinate 21,344 of JAVFHW010073087.1, forward strand.
CTCGGCACTCGTAAGACCGCACCTTGAGTACTGTGTCCAGTTTTGGTCACCACAGTACAAGAAGGACATTGAGGTGCTGCAGCGGGTACAGAGAAGGGCAACGAAGCTGGTGAAAGGGCTGGAGAGCATGCCCTATGAAGAGCAGCTGAGGGAACTGGGTTTGTTTAGTCTGGAGAAGAGGAGACTGAGAGCAGACCTCATTGCCCTCTACAACTACCTAAAAGGAGGTTGTAGCGAGGCTGGTGTTGGTCTCTTCTCTCAAATTAGTAATGATAGGACGAGGGGAAATGGCCTCAAGTTGCATCAGGGGAGGTTTAGATTAGATATTAGGAAGAAATTCTTCACTGAGAGGGTAGTTAGGCACTGGAATGGACTGCCCAGAGAGGTGGTAGAGTCACCATCCCTGGAGGTGTTTAAAGAACGAATAGATGCAGTGCTTGAGGATATGGTGTAGTGGTTAGAGAGGATTTGGTGTAGTGGTGTAGTGGTTAGAGTGATGCTAGGAGAAGGTTGGACTTGATGACCCTGGAGGTCCTTTCCAACCATAACAATTCTGTGATTCTGTGATTCTGTGATTCTGTGAACACTGTAATACCAGGAGAATTTTGTATGCAGAATAGAAATTGGCTAGCATGAAATATTCTCTCTGACTCAGCAGTTGAATAGCTTCTGAACCTGGGACCATCTAACTAAGTGCTTTTATAGTAGTGGATAAGACTACACTCTTCATTCAAGTGTCAAAGTAGATTCATTACTAGAGCTTGTAGGTTTTTTGAGTGTATTCATTCAAGACAAAATACATGCATTATTGTCCTGGTTCAGCCAGGACAGGGTTAATTTTCAGTAGGAGTTGGGGAGGACCACAGCTGGGCTATTCCATACCATGCTGATGTCATGCTCCCTAGCACTAGTTCCACATGGTGCTAGGCCTGATGAGGGGTGCGCAGGTCAATCAGGTCCGCTCCACCTGTCTGTGTGCTCGGTATTGCTTGTTTTGTACCTTGTTTTGCTTGCTGTTGTTATTGTTGTTGTTGTTCTGATTGTTTCTTGTGTGTTCTCCCTTTTCTCCCTTCCTGCCCGGCAGTGACGGGCAGCAGCATGTGATGCTCAGGCCCTGGCAAGGACTAAACCACCACAGCTTTTTGGTGCCCAATGTGGGGCACAAGGTTTGACATAAGGACAGAATCTGATCAGAGCATGTTAAAATAATTTCTGTTAAATGCAATTTTCTGGTTGGTTTGTTTATTTAATTATTTATTTATTTGAGTAAAAGCATGATCACAATGCTGGCCAGTTTGCCTGGTGGTCCTGTATCAATCCCTATATCCACTGTGTGTTCCCAGTGATGGTGTTTATCATCCCTGGGAAATAGGTCAAGGGTCTCATTGTGCTTTACTGGATACTGACGACTTATGATGTGATTGTGTCACAGCTTGGGAAGGCAAACTGGTACCTGGATGCAGCCTTGGCGTTTGTTAGTGGTCTCACCCCATCTGTGGGTGAGACAAGGGAGGGGACCTTCTTGGCTTTTGAGGATTTTGCCTATCCTTGGAATGTCCAGGCCAGCATGTTCACAGTGCTCTGTTTGCTGAATGTCTGCCACATCCTGTTTAAGGTTATACGGTTCTTATCCAATGCCATCACCCCGAGACCTGCCCCGAGGCTGGATAGTTGTGAGTGGCAAGGCATGGGCAAGTGCTTGGGCCAGTGGTCACCCCCAGTGTTTTGGAACTTCACTCCTGAGCAAGTGCAGAGTCCTGATAAACTAGTAAAGCACTTAGAGAAGGTGTGTTGTCAACCTGCCAACTCCCAGGAGACACAAATTACTGCAATGTGTTGGGGACTTGCCCATGCCTACCATATCCTGCTTAGCCCTATCCAGCACCCTCACAGGGAAGAAGAGGTCTCTGAACCTGAAAACAAACCAACTGATAGTGCAGCTGAGCCAGAGAAACAGCCTGTGCCAGTGTTAGTCGCCCCTATACAGAAAAAGAAGTTTGTATAGTGAGGGACGAGGATGAGCCAGGGTCATCATGAGAACAGGAGGAAGAACCAGAGGTGGTCACCCGATCCCTATTGTTGAGTGAGCTGCGAGACACACAGAAGGACAAGAGCCATCTCCCAGGCGAGCGGATTATCGCGTGGCTGCTCCAGTGTTGGGATTGTAGAGCTGGTGTTTTGGAGCTAGAAGGCAAAGAGGCCAAGCAACTGGCAATTGGGAAGAAGGCGCAGACCCTCAGCCTTTGGAGGCAACTCCTGTCAAGTGTAGGGAAAAGTACCCCTTCAAGGAGGATGTCATATGTCAGCTAAGCAAGTGGACCACCGTGGAGAAAGGTATTCAGTATCTAAGGGAACTAGCTGTGCTGGAGATGATTTATGGTGATCTGAATGATGAGCAGTCACCCATGGATCCAGACCAAGTTTAATGTACACCAGCCATGTGGCGGAAATTCCTGCAAAGTGCACCACCATCATATGCCAATTCCTTGGCAGTAGTGTCCTGGAAAGATAGCCAGGGACAAACAGTGGATGAAGTGGCTGGCCAGGTCCAGCAGTATGAAGGAAGCATATCTTCCTCTCTACATGCCTCTGTTTCAGCTGTCAAGGAATTGTCTCGAGAGGTCCAGCAAATCAAAGAAGACACGTCCCACTGTCTGTTTGTCCGTAGGTATCACTTATTTTGTACATTGTTTTTCTCACTCTTGTCATTGCTGTTGTTACTGCAATTGTTTCTTGTGTGTCATTGTATTAAACTCTCCTTATCTCAATCCAAAAAGGCATTCTCAGGCACTCTTTCCTTTCCCTTTGTCTGAGGTGGGGGAGCAATGGCAGTGGCCATGTGGCTCAGCTCCTGGCAGGGTCTGAACCACCACAGCTTTCAACACTGTCCGGCACAACATTCTGGTTTCTAAATTGGAGAGATGTGGGGGTCCACAGCTGGACTGAGGACTCAGAGACAAGGACGATGGACATTGACCTTGAAAAGATAACTGTGTATCCTTGAAGAGGCTGAGAAGTCCCAATGCTGGAAAATCTCAAGGAGAGAAGGAAGTGGTAAGAGACTGAACAAGTAAATACCACAGAGCAGAAACTTGGCAAGAGAACAGAAGACAAAGCAAGAAATACAGTAGAAGCCCCAGCCAATCAGCATGTAAAGAGAGGCACATGGACAGAGCTATTGAGTGAATCATTTTAGCAGCTTTAGTGCATGAACAACATAGTTAGATAAGAAAGGATATAAAGAGACTTGTAAAGAGGCTTGGAAAATGAATAAAGTGGTTTTTTTAGCTTTGGCACATAACTCTTTGTATGTCGCGTCTGTCTCAACAATGACAGAGAGACATGGATTTGATGGATGGACCACTCAGTGGATAAGGAATTGGCTGGATGGTCATGCTCAAAGAGTTGCGGTCAATGGCTCAATGTCCAAGCAGAGGCCAGTAATGAGTGGTGTTCCTCGGGGATCGGTACTGGGACCAGTCCTGTTTAACATCTTTACCAGTGACATGGACAGTGTGATTGAGAGCACCCTCAGCAAGTCTGGGGATGACACCAAGCTATGTGGTGTGGTCGACACGCTACAGGGAAGGGATGCCATCCAGAGGGATCCTGACAGGCTTGAGCGGTAGGCCCATGCAAACCTCATGAAGTTCAACAAGGCCAAGTACAAGGTCCTGCACTTGGGTCAGAGCAATCCCAAGCACAAATATAGGCTGGGCAATGAGTGGATTGTGAACAGCCCCAAGGAGAAAGACTTGGGGGTGTTGGTTGATGAAAAGCTCAACATGAGCCAGCAGCGTGTGAGTGCAGCCCAGAAAGCCAACCATATCCCAGGCTGCATCAAAAGAAGTGTGGCTAGCAGGTTGAGGGAAGTGATTCTGCACTTCTGCTCTGCTCCCATGAGACCCCACCTGGAGTACTGCATCCAGCTCTGGAGCTGCCAGCACAAGAAGGACATTGACCTGTTTGAGAGAGTCCAGAGGAGAACCACAAAGATTATTAGAGGGCTGAAACACCTCCTACAAAGACAGGCTGAGAGAATTGGGCTTGTTCAGCCTGGAGAAGAGAAGGCTCTGGGGAGACCTCATTGTGGCCTTCCAATATCTCAAGGGGGCCTACAAGAAAGCTGGGGAGGGACTTCTCACAAAGGCCTGAAGTGACAGGACAAGGGGTAATGGGTTGAAACTGGAAGGGGGTAGATTTAGATTGGAAATTAGAAGGAAATTCTTTACCCTGAGAGTGGTGAGACACTGGAACAGGTTGCCCAAGGGGGTTGTGGGTGTTCCATCCCTGGCGGTGTTCAAGGCCAGGCTGGATGGGGCCTTGAGCAACCTGGTCTAGTGGGAGGTATCCCTGCCAAGGCAGAGGGGTTGGAACTACGTGATTTCTGAGGTCTCTTCCAACCCACACTATTCTGTGATTCTATGTGTGTCTCTGTTGTGCTGGTTCAGCCATCATCATTTTGTACTGCCATCAGTTGCCTGATCACACAGGCCAACGCTGAACTCAGCGACATTCCCTTGGAAGTCTACTTTCAGACAGTCCTACCATAGGCTCCTGTGGGCCCAGCTCCTCCACTGCCCACTGTGGTGCCAGCATCGCCTGCTGGACACAACAGACAGAGATAGCTCCCCCAGTGGCCCTTCACATGGAAGGACACCACCCAGAGAGCTCAGTAAAATACAACCAGCCTCAACAGAAACCACACCCAACAGGAAGGTCCTCCAACTGATTGGCTCCTGGTTAACATAATCCTGGCCTCGCCCACCACTCCTGCCATGACCACCTGGGTGAGGGCAGAGCCACAAAGACACAGGTGGGCCAGATTCTGCCTCTGGAAGATGAAGCCAATAGGAAAAACAAAATATTCTGCAAGGTTGTGACTCATCCACAGGTCAACTCCAACTCAGGCCCCAGCAGTTCAGTTTCTGAGAAAACTGGAAGAGCATGCTGGTGGGACCAGGCAGGCCAGACTAACTGCTGGGCAGACCACAATTTCTGAAGGTGTGTGTCTCCACACAGGAAGCAACTGGAGGTGATAGAATGCAGAAGCCAGTTACTGAGCTGGCTGCACATCTAAGCCTAATTACTCAAGAGACCACAGTATGTGCTGGTATGCATAAAGGGCAGGGAGGGGGGAGTGTTGGTAACTGTACCAGCAGCTGAGATATTGCTGTGGTTCACACTGGGAACCACCCTGAATATATGTGTATTTCCTACTAATAGCCCTTCCTCCTGATCAGCCAAGGACAAGCTATTGGTACTGATTCTGGTTTTGCTGGTGGTGCTGGCTTTGTTTTTGTAAATGCTGAGTGTTTCTGACTTGATTAACACTACTGCCGTGGAACATCTTTGTCTTCTTTGCATATTACTAATACCTGTTGTGAAAAAACTGATTCATTGTGTTTCTTAGCTGATAATAGCTCTAGTTAAATTGTTCAACTTGAGTCTTGTGGTATGTGTATGTCTGCTAATTCTTAGTAGAAATAAAAAGTTATGTAAATTTAAAAAAATCAGGCAACCACTTTTGTTCATTTCCCCAGCTAAAATAAATGATTTTTTTAAAAAGTTTCCTTTCAGTACTATTTTGGTGATTTTAGTCTATTTTAGTACTACTAATTTGAATTTTTCTTCTAAGCAAACTTTTAAAAGGAATATTTATTATAAATTACTTGGTAAAAAATATTCTTGTAATCATACATTGATATCTATCCAATGACAGCAGGTTCCACATGTTGAAGTCACTGGACCATGTGCAATAAAAAATAGAAAATATTTAAATTTAAAATAATATCTTTACCAATAATTATATGTATAATATATCAATAAATATATATGATAAATATTTAAAAAGGTATAAAATGTTTCCCATTATTTGAAATTCTGTCTCTGCTCAAAGGCACTGTCACCAGCATGAAATTATATCTTGTGTTAATTTTTAGGTGCTATTTTAGCTAATTACCTGACACCAACATCCTGAAAGATGTAACCTTTCACTAAAGTAAATCTTGTCTGCCTTAAAGCAGTGCCACAGCATTTTGTCCCATGTACGATCCAGGTTTGTTATCACCTAATTATCCCATGAACCTCATAAACAGCACTTCACAATGGCTTTCATGCTGAGCTGTGTCTCATTCTGCTCTTCACAGTTTCTTGTCTATCTTTTCTTGGGTCATAGGTTGATTTTATTTAAACATTACTGAGATAATTTTAGAGATTTCTAATTCTTTTTAGAGGCAATATGAGATTGTCTTTTAAAATCTAATTTTAGCCCTATTTTTTACTCCTCTGCAGAGCCACTAGAAGGTAGACCATATAACAACTCTTACTTTGAGTACTGAATAAGTAGCTATTTTTCTCAGATATTTTACGGAAACTAGAATGCCGTATGTTATAGATGAACAGAAAAGCAGACAGACTTCTAAAACAAATGGACCCAAGCTCATCTCTTTAAAAATACAGCTATGTTAACATGATCACAAACAACAGAGAGTTCACCTTAAGACTGCCTAACAAATGAGATGTAGCCAACAGTAAGTACATCCCCTTCTCCCTACCCTTTCCATCTCCTCCTTCCCACTAAACTGGCTTAAACTATCACCATTTCTATAAAATTGCTAATTCTTCAGACAACTTTCCTGGTTCATAAAAAAGGAACTTGCATCTTAATCCTAGATGCAAAGTTATATTGCCAGTTTGCATCAATTTGTGTACACCTGGCTCCACCTAAAAGGTAGCAACTTACTACAGCAATAACAAGTCCCTGAAAAACAGCACTTAACAAGTTAGTTAAAAATTCTGTACTAGAAATGTTTACTTTGCATATATATTTTATTAGCAACACAATGTGAAAGCCTATTTGCACTCACAAACTGAAAAAAAAAACCCAACAACCAAACCCAAAACAAACAAAAATACCATACCACCATAACTTCCAAGCTGGGAAAACTTCAATTGCAAAAGGATATTTATTAGGATATTTAATTTTCTGAACAAAACCAGCTGCATACATGTAGTTCCCAATCCAGTCTATAGGTAATGTGTTGCCTTCAACGCTGTATATTACTATAAAATTATTCAGAAACATAAGAACCAAAAAGTAAGCCAAAGCTAAATTGACTAGTAGCATAAAGAAAAATGTTATCTTATGCTACCTGATCCATTTATGTTATGTAGGCATGGAGAACTAATGGATTAGATTTAGTCCTCCAAATACTCTTCCTTTATTATACCATATATATATATGGTCTTTTGCATTCCCAGATCTTTTTTTTTACGAATACAGTAGTTTCACAAATTTCCTTTAGCATTGACTTGAGTATTACAGAGCTTATTATATTTCAGATTGGATTTATTGACACCACTGCAACCAAATCTCATTAAATGAAGCTCTATGTGTAGTTTAATTTTCAAATTCTTTCTAGTTACTATGGTTGCATCAACCTGAAAGGTATAAAAAGAATTTTTAGTTCCTGTAGAAAATCTAGATGTCTTTCTCCCTCCTTAATGGAGCTATGAAAGGGAACACCACATGTTAGAAGAGAATCATTAAATTTCAGACATGCATTTGAAAAAGCCCTGCAGTGAACACAGTGACCCAAGCTGTGGCAGAGTTGTAAGAAAGTTATGGCTGAAGCAAACTTTGTTTCAAAGCTGATACTTTGAAAAATCTGACTGATGAATCACCTGGTGGATATCCTTATCTTTAAAACCTCTGAAAAGATGCTGAGTGCTGGTCTATCTCTAGATCTCCAGCCACAAAATGCAAACAGGTTGCTATCCCTTTCTAACAGCTGGCTTGCCTAAACGCCTGCCCCAGGGTCCAGCACCAGCTTCTGAGGAAGACTATTCTTCCCCAGAATCCCAACCATTCTTCCTTGCATGTTATCACTTATTTAAGGAATAAAGCCAAGAAAAATGTTGGTAACAGCACTGATAGTACATCTTTCTGAACGCTGATTGCACATTTGTGTACCTTCTAAAGTTAACAGCTTCCTCTTTGCTAAAAAACTGTCCTCTTCCTCCCCAAAGGCTTTTTGCACCACTGTCTTACCTCATTATTTCCAATTTCTCATATGAAATCCCCGTCTGTCTCTAATCATTCTACCACCTACCTACTTACTGAGAGACAGAATAAATTGTTTTTCACAATATTAGGCATGTTTTTAGCCAAAGTAAATAAGTACACCTTTTCTAACACTGCAGGGGTCTGTCAGCAAGATGAGTACACAGAGGGAGGCAGAGCAACACATAGCTTCATAGTACTGGACAGAACTGGAAGAGAAGCAAGTCACCACTGTGTCAAAATGCTGGACAACTTTTTCAAACAGTCAAATGACTGCTGAGAAAAATATGCTTCCTATTTTTCTGTTTCATTTATGCTTAGGACTTAAAGCGTACCTGTGACTGCCATGTTTTTAAAGGCCCCTCAAGTTTATCACAGTGTTGAAGCCATTCCTTCATGCTAATATGTTCATTTGTTACCTGTTGATGATTTTGCAGTTCTAAAAAAAAAAAAAAAAAAAAAAAAAAAAAAATATTTCCTGCAATACTCAGGCATCCATTTTCTAGATGAATCCTAAAGAAATTCTTGAAATTTCATGACAAAAGTTTCCATAACATTTTTCTTGATCATCACCAAATACTTTAGAATTTTCTACCAACTGTGTAACTAACTATACAGCTACAGAGTATACTGATTAAATTCCAACTTATATATTTTAGCTTCAGTCTTCTCCTGGCATTATTCATTGTAAACTAAATTAACTTTCTATTTTAAAGCTGCTTACTTATTGTTAGCAATAATGATGACAGCTGCTATTTCTGAAAATCTGGACATTAACGAACTTACACATTTCACTTAGTTTGTAAAAACTTCAAGGCCTATGGACTTAAATCTATGTAATTTCTTTTAACTGATCAGTTTCTTCTGATTTAGAGGCACTGGAGTCACAGCCTGGGTAACCAGGACGATGACTCAAGTTTGCTAATTCTCAGGTCAGGATTAAGGTGAAATGATACGAGGTATCCTTCAATTCACAAAACAAAACTTTATTTGCTAACAACAAGATTGGTGTGTGTGGTGGTTTAGTCCCTGCTGGGGCCTGAGCACCACGTGACGCTCTCCCCCCACTGCCAGGTGCAGGAAGGGAGACAGGGAGAGCACAAAGCCGGGACTGAGATATGGAGAATTTAGTACGATAACACACAGGAAAAAATCAGGACAACAACAGCAGTAACAACAGCGAGTAAAACAATGTACAAAACAATTGATATCAAGTGCACAAACGGGTGGAGCGGACCCCATGGTATCAAGCGCACCCCTCACCCACGTCGCATGGCACACAGAACCAGTGCTGGGGGCATGATGTCAGCATGGTATGGAATAGCCTGGCTGTGGTTCCCCCCCAATTCCTGCTTAGAATTAACTCTGTCCTGGCCCAACCAGAACAGTGTGATAAGAAAATGACTATAGGTGCTCACAACAGTATTGGAATGGTAAGAAAATAACTTTAGGTGCTCATAATACTGGCAAAAAAGCCAAACCAACTGACCTTGCAATATAACCATTTATGTTAGAAGAAGGGAAAAAGAGAGAGAGAATGGAAAGAAAGATACCACCATCCCTGGGTCTAGAATTGATTCCGCCAGCCTAGATGTTCTGTTCTTGAGGGCACCACCACCTGAGGCTCTAATATGTGCCCTTGTATAAGCATTGTCAGGGCAGTCCCTTAATTAGATGTTATGTGCAGTCTCTGCTTCCAGAATATTCTTGGAAATGGGTTGGTGGACTGTCACGCACAATCTGTATCTCTAGAATCTTCTTTCCACAACATATGCTCTTCCCTCACTGGATCCTTTAATAATAAACCCAGTGCCAGGAAGTGCAGACCCCCTCCTTGGGGGATCTCCCCCGACCATATCTTTCTGCTCCTGCAACCTTGGTGTCACCACAGAAGTCGTCCCCCAGTTTCAACCCCCACCAATTTTCTTCAGTGACTGGGCCATCACAACAGGCTTGGCTAGAACAATATGCACACCATATATCACATACACAAAAAGTACTATATCGCATCATGTTTGCATCTAGATGTGAGAATGCTAACTTATTACACACCTTTGTTTTCCAAAAAAGCCAAAGTCTTGTCTAAAGGAGAGGCTGGACTATAAGATAAGTTAGAGTTTATATTTCTTCAACTTCTACCCCAAACACTCAGTCTATTCTGAGATAAAAGTGCAAGGTCCCACACCTGGGCCAGAGCAATCTAAAGCACAAATATGGGCTGGGCAAAGCATGGATTGAGACCAAGGCTGAGGAGAAAGACTTGGGAGTGCTGGTTGATGAAAAGCTTAACATGAGCCAACAATGTGCAAGTGCAGTCCAGAAAGTCAACTGTATCCTGGGCTGCATCAAAAGAAGTGCGACCAGCAGGTCGAGGGAAGTGAATCACCCTCTACTCTGCTCTCATGAGATTCCACCTGGAGTACTGCATCCAGCTCTAGAGCCCCAACACAAGAAAAACATGGAACTGTTGGAGCAGGTCCCGAGGAGGGTGATGAAGATGATCAGAAGGCTGGAACACCTCTCCTACAAGGACAGGCTGAGAGAGTTGGGTTGTTCAACCTGAAGAAGAGAAGGCTCCAGGGAGACCTTACAGTGACCTTCCACTATCTGAAGGGGGCCTACAAGAAAGCTGAGGAAGGAATTTTTATGAGGGCTTGTAGTGATAGGACAAGGGGTAATGGGTTTAAACTGGAAGAGAGTAGATTTAGGTAAGATGTAAGGAAGAAGTGTGGTAAGTCACTGGAACAGATTGCCTAGGGAAGTTGCAGATTACTGGATGTGTTCAAGACCAGGTTGGATGGGGCCTTGAGCAATCTGGTCTGGTGGGAGATGTCCCTGCCCATGGCAGGATGTTGCAACTAGATGATCTTTAAGGTCTTTTCCAACTCAAACCATTCTATGAAAAAGTGGTAATTTTTTTGAAAAATGCTTGATATTCCACTACTGTTTTTTCCAAACTTTGCAACTATTAACCACACTTCCAAAAAAAACGAGTCTTCCTGAAGAATAAAGCATCATCAGAATTTCCATATAGTTGGACTCCACTGAAGACTGCTACCATCTAACACTATTTCAAAGGGAAAACCAAAGTGATATATCCTATTGTTTGATACAAAAGCCAGCTAGAGTAAAAGTATCCACGGTACAACACCTTTGCCGGAAAATACTGATATAAGTTAGCAAATTCACATTTTTTCTATATCAAAAATTAAGAGATGTTTATAATGATATTAGGAGCAGTGTACGCAACCCCTTAAGACATCTTTCATGTCACAAGTTTATATTTGAGTTAGCAAACAGTGTTTATCTAAATATTAAGTGGTATTTCCAAGTCCTTTAATTTACTGTATGACAACATTTTTTAAAATTTTTATATCCAATGACATTTATGAGAAAAATAGGGAAGTGGATACATGCATTCAGGTAAACTAAACTTATTGCTTGTTTTACTCAGTTACCTAGATCAGCACACTAAAAAAGAACAGTACGATACACAGCTTAGCTTTGAACACAGTTTATTCCCAAATTTAAGAGTCAACAGACTTGCATTTTCTCATTCTGTTACCCTCACTTGTGCTAAGCAAATCTGAATTAGTTAGGTAAAAAACTTCACTAAATAAGCAAGCATCAGCTAAAAGCTAGCTTATTTAAATATGTATACTTGGGTAAAAGGTCACAGTCAATAGTTAAATACTATCACCTTTTGACTGCTGTCTGCATTTAAAATGGGAATTAAAATATTGCAGTTTGGCCACTATGTATGAATTACAGCTACCACAAACTGTTGGTTGGGATTTGCTTCAGATAATACTACTGAAGAAATATCTTTAAAACTCATGTTTAAGGTGTAAATATATGTGTTTTCTTCCATATTTAAAAGACTTCAAACTTGTATTCTCTTCCAGAAATTGATCCAGCTGTTATTTCAAAGCAGTCTGAGGATACTTAAAAACAAATTAAGGAAAAAAATGAAAATGAGTGTCTTCAGAGTTCAGCATCACCACTGAATCACAGAACTACACTGTCTAAGTAAATGTGATCATTTTCTTCTTCATCTGCAGTTGTCTGAGTGATTTTATATAAAACACACTTAAAGATGACTGCTTCCTTGATTCATGTCTTGCGGCAGAGATGTAAACCTAGTCAGCTTCAGCAGCCATTACAGGGAATTGCATGTATTTTCATTAATTAAATATTAGGTGATATTTCCAACTATGTTAACTTTATTTAAAAATTTGTTCAAGATTGTATTTAACTTACAATATTTAACTACTACATTTTAATTAAGAATATAGAAATAATGAATATAAATTTAAAAATCTTATACGAATTGTATGTTTTATGTACAAATAACTAAATACAAACAATTAATTATAAAATAAGAAAAAATATTTTTATATTTATGCAGCAGAGAGGAGCTTCTTATCAGCATACCCATATTTTCACTTATGGAACTGACTACCACCAGTCTACCTAGTTCAGAAGTCCAGAAGACTTATTTTTACAGCTCACGAATTAAGGAACAGGAGAAGATGGAAACATGGTTTTTCATGCAGAATATGACACTATTGCTTCTAATACTTTAATCTCCCAATCAGCTCAGAGCATTCAGGTATTAGCACTGATAAAATAGCCAACGGCAAACACACTTCCTATCTCTATTCCAAAATAGCATGTGTAAACTCTAACTGAAGTCCTTGATTGAACAGAGAACACAAACTGTTCAACCTCTACAAAGTAGATTTCATCTTGGTTACCATACAGGTATTTTCTCCTACCTTTATTTTTACTCTTGCCTTATCTGCAAGAGTATCCATTTTCATAAAGCAAGAACTATAGTTATCTTGCAATAGCAATAGCAGGGCTATTTCTTTTAAAACAAACAAACAAAAGCTACAAAAACCCCACTATACACACATGAATGAATGCATATCTGTTCATAGCCTTTGGCTGAACCAAATGTACCCAAACAGCATAATGATAATCAACAACCAGAGAATCAAGACAGATGCTAGAGATTGTTGTTTTAAAATGTCCACAAAGACAGAAAGGGGAAATAAAAATGGTTTTTACACTTGATCACCAACCAGAAGTTAGTAAAATAAGAATTCCAAATTTACACCTTATGATGATTTACTTAAGGAAAACAATACATATTATTCTTGATGCCTGCCTGATATCAGGAGGGAATGAGCAGAGCAGATAAAATGATTCAGTTATTCTTTAGCTGTTGCTTTTGCCCTGATAAGTGGCTCTTTAATGTTTTTTTCTCCACTGAGAACAAGTAATTAATTTCTTGTGAGTTTTTGTAGAATCTTTCTATTGATCAGCCTTTGGTTTTTTTCACGTTACAGAAAACAGGTCCTGCCTTACCTGTAAATTTAAAAATAAAACCAAAACCGACCAGACCCCTCTCCAACCCAAACAAACAACAACAAAACCAACAAATCAAACAACCTAACAAACAAAGGCACAAAAATGTACCTTGTTAAGCACACATTTTCTTCATTTCCACAGCTGCATTATGTAAATGACTTCCAAGAAGTTCAGTGCCATTGGTTGCATGACTTAAGATTGTAGTAGAATTTAGTCATACAAACTTAGCTGGATAAAAATGCAACTATTTTATGTAGATTTCCTAACTGTAGCTTAATCTGAAACACCTACATTTGAAAGAAAGCACTAAAGGCGCAAGTTTTAAAAATAGCACTGCCTCCTGTGTGAAACATTCTTTCAGGTCTCCAAACATATGTCTTAATCTACAGTCCAGAGACAACTGATTATCACCACAAAATCAAGATTGTGAATGCAGCCCATGCATCCAGCTCTAGAGCCTTCAGCACAAGGACATGGACATGTTACAGTGTGTTCAGAGGAGTGCCACGAAAATTATTAGAGGGCCTCTATCTAATAAATATAATGATTAGAATATATAATAGGTTACAAACAGTTTGGAATGCCGAGCTGTCCTGTCCACTAAAAAGTGGAGCCAGGTTATTCTATACCATGCTGACGTCATGCCCCGGGGTCAGTTCCAGTGGGGGGCAGTTTGAGATTTGCTGTTTTCTTGTGAGCTCTGTTCGTCGCTGTTTCTGGTACTAATTTTTTTGTATTGCTCCTTTCTCACTGTTACCGTTGGGTTTTTTTGTTAGCTGCAAGTGCTTATTACATGTTGTGTTCTTATATATATTAAACCTTCCTTATCTCAACTCAGAAAGGCACTTTTAAACCTTTTTTTTTTCTTTCTCTGTCCGCGACCCGCGGCAGAGGGGAGGGGGAGGGGAGCGGCGCAGCCACGCAGCTCCAGCCACGCCGCAGCCGCAGCTTTACTAAACCAACACACGAGCCCAGAGAGTGGTGGTAAAAGGAGTTAAATCCAGTTGGCGACCAGTCACAAGCAGTGTCCCTCAGGGCTCAGTTTTGGGACCTGTCTTGTTTAATATCTTTATCAATTACCTGGATGAGGGGGTTGAATGCACCCTCAGTAAATTTTCAGATGACATTAAAATAAGTAGGAGTGTCGATCTGCTTGAGGATAGTAAGGTTCTGAAGAGGGATTTGGACAGGATGGAACGATGGGCTGAGGTCAGTTGTAGGAGGTTTAACAAAGCCAGGTGCTGGGTCATGCACTTTGGTCACAACAATCCTCTGCAACACTACAGGCCTGGGGAGGAGTGGCTGGAAAGCTGCCTGGTGGAAAAGGACCTGAGGGTGTTGGTCAACAGCCGCCTGAACTTGGCCAACAGTGTGCCCAGGTGGTCAAGAGGGCCAATGGCATCCTGGCCTGTGACCAGCAGGAGTAGGGAGGTGATTGTGGTTCCGTGTTCGGCACTTGTGAGACCACACTTTGAGTACTGTGTCTAGTTCTGGGCACCACAGTACAAGGAGGACAGTGAGGTGCTGGAGAGGGTCCAGAGAAGGGCAACAAAGCTTGGTGAGGGATCTGGAAAGCATGCCTTATGAAGAGCGACTGAGGGAACTACAGTTGTTTAGTCTAGAGAAGAGGAGACTGAGAGGAGACCTTATTGCTCTCTACAACTACCTAAAAGGAGGTTGTAGCAAGGCTGGTGTTGGTCTCTTCTCCCAGATTACTAATGATAGAACAAGAGGAAATGGCCTCAAGTTGCATCAGGGGAGGTTTAGATTAGATATTAGAAAGAAATTCTTTACTGAGAGAGTGGTTGGGCACTGGAACAGACTGCCCAGGGAGGTGGTGGAGTCACCATCCCTGGAGGTGTTTGAAAAATGAGCAGATGTAGCACTTGAGGCTATGGTCTCTTGGTTAGATGTTAGGATGAAAGTTGGACTTGATGATCCCGGTGGTCCTTTCCAACCATAATGATTCTGTGATCCTATGATTAGAGCACCTCTGTCTAATAAATATAATGATTAGAGGGCCTCTATCTAATAAATAAAATGATTAGAGCACCCCTCCTATGAAGACAGGCTGAGAGAGTTGGGCTGTTCAGCCTGGAGAAGAGAAGGCTCCAGGGAGACTTTACAGCAACCTTGCAATACCTGAAAGGGGCCTCTAAGAAGGCAAGAGGAGATCTCTTCTCAAGGGTAGTTAGAAAATGGTAGATTTAGGTTAGATATTACGAAGAAGTTCTTTAATATGAGAGTGGTTGAGCCAGAGACGTCATGGAGGCCCCATCCCTGGAGTCATTCAATGTCAGGCTTGATAAGGCTCTGAGCAACGTGACCTAGTTAGTGATATCCCTGCCTATTGGAGGGCAGTTGGACCTTTAGGGGTCCCTTCCAACTCAATACATTCTATGATTCTATGATCTGAATGACTAATAGACTAACCAAAATGAGTTAAATGCTTTAGCTCAGACACAGCTTTGCTGCAAACCCAGTGTAAGGGACACTACAATGTTAAGCTGTTGCAGTAATTTTTCTGAAGAGACCTGTTGACTAGTGTGAATAATCTGAACCAGGTTTATCTCCAACTCTCCATAAATTCTCTTATGAGTTGTCCTAGCTGTGTTAGCTGGCACAGAGCAGAGGAAAAACAACAACAGAAGGATACAGGAGATAAGGCAGTCTAGAGCCTTTAACCTACACTACCCAGTGCAGCACTGCCACACCTACGACCAATGAAGAACTCTTAATTGCTACACCTCTCATTACATATTTGTATGTATATTTATTGATAGGTATACATATTTGCCCAACTCAAGAGTATAAATAGAAGCCTTACACCCCCTCACACTTCTGTCAATGGCTTCGCTGGACTACAGTTAGGCCTTAAGCTAAAAATTAGAATGAGCCTGCTTAACAAAACTATCATTTTGCCTGCTCCAAAATCAGGGCATCACTGCAGATTCAGCTTCTGAGTTCGCTTCCTGTGGATTTAATTAAGGTTGTGAGTTAGTTATTATTTTCTAAAAACTTTATGTAAATTTTGTTATGCAATTATGTAAATATTCTTTACACAACTACTCCTGTACTTACATTAGAATGTGGATTTTCACACCACAGAGGAAATACATTTACATACCACAAGCTGTTAAAAATTTAAATTGCACTGTACTAGCTCACAGACTTACAGAATACACAATGTCCACTAGGACGGTGTCCTGGTTCAGCTAGGAGAGGGTTAATTTTCACCATTTTTTCAGCAGGAGTTGGGAGGGATCCATAGCTGGGATAGACACCCGGACTAACCAATAAGCTATTCAATACCAGGCTGATGTCATGGAAGTCCAAGACAGGATTTGTCCCGCTCACCTCTGCTCAATGTCTGTACAGTTTATATCTCATTTTGTACATTGTGTCCTCACTGTTATTGTTACTGTTGTTCTGACTGTTGCTTTTGCATTGCTGTATTAAATCTTCCTCATGTTAACCCAAAGAATTTGTATCTTCTTTCCTCTCTCCTTCCCGCCTGGGGGCGGGGCAGGGGGGTGGGGTGTGTGTGTGCATAGTGGCCACGTGGTGCTCAGTCCTGTCTGGGGATAACCACCACAGATAGGACGACTTAAAGTTCATTTCAATGAAAGTCCCTCAAAATATAAACAGAATACATTCTTTGTATGCAAAATTCTCAAAAAGAAATTTATCATTGCAGTGAAATTATTTACTACCACTCCAGTATTTACCCATAATGTCCAGAAGATGTTTCATACGTGTTGGTTCATCTATGTATTTATTGACTGACAGAGCTTTTGCCTTATGATTTTCCTGAAAGTAACTGGAGAAAAAAAAATAGAGAACTTTCAATTCAAGGTGGTGTTTTCTTTAAACTTGAATTATCTCTTAATTGTGAAGTGTGACATGAAACAAAAATGGATACAATCAGGTAGTTTTGCCAAAAAATCTTGTGTGGGTTTAGTAAGAGCTGTGGCTGCAGGGTAGCCGAGCCATGCCACGTGGCTGCGCCGCTGCTCCCCACCCCCTTCCTCTGCCACAGGTCATGGACAAAGAAAAAGAAAGTTTAAAAGTGCCTTTTTAAGTTGAGATAAGGAAGGTTTAATATATATATATATATATTTATATAAGAAAACAACATATAATAAGCACTTGCAGTTAACAAAGAAACCCAGCAGTAACAGTGACAAAGGAACAATACAAGAAGATTGATAACAGAGAACAGCGAGGGAGCGAGCTCACCCAGACAACGGCCAAAGGCGAACTGCCCCCCCACCAGAACTGGCCCCGGGGCATGACATCAGCATGGTGTAGAATAACCTGGCTCCACTAAAATTAACCCTGTCCTGGCCAAACCAGGACAAATCTCTACATTGTATATGCATTAAAAAGCCCTAAAACAGGTAATCAGCAGTTTGTTCTGTAGTTCTAACTTTTTCTGAGAAAAAACCCATATATTTTCTTCAAGATGTGAATGCCTATGTTTAGCTCTGATATTAAGCAGAGTTCAGCAAGTTCTAGCTTGTTTGGGAAAACTCCAAGCACCACGTTTTTGGCCATTCTTAAGTCATAGGGTTTTACTATGGAGAAGTCTGGATGCATTCACTTTTATTAAAGCTTTTGAAAAATTTCCTTTACAAACAACCATTCTTCAGTTTTAAATAGTTTTTACAAAACTGTAGTCTCTTGGACTAAAACAGATCCTTAAGCAAAAGCTTTTTTGCACAGCTTCTCTGTTCCTTCTCTAGCCCTTCCACTTTACAAGTTTTAACTTTTCCTGTAATGAAGTCCCTACTAACATTACTACAAACTTACCCAACCCAAAGATGAAACAAAGAAACAATTCCATTTTTTTATTTCACTAAAAGACAAATTTGGATCACAAATAATGCTAATGGAAATATATGTAAAACAACTTGTTACTGCACTGTTCCAGAGAAGCCAGAGATCCTTCTGGCAAAAGTTATTCCAATGAACGGCAGGACAAGATAGTGGATCTTTCCATAAAGGACTTGCATACCATCACAACAGTCTCCTGACTGCTTACTTAATGAAAACACTAGACTCCTAACCCTGGCATTGCAGAGAGAATAGGATCATCATCAGTACTTATTCTTGCAAGCAAGTGCCAGAACTATATTAATTTCTGAAAAGCAATCTAAGAAAATGTAATTGTCCTTGTAACATTTTGATATCAATACACAATAATCAGCTCTATTTTCTAATGTTTACCTGTCTGCCAATTTTGTTCTTTGTTCTTCATGTAGAGTTTCTAGAGAGGTGATGAATAATTTTTGCTTGGGCATTGATACGCTAGCATTAGGGTTATTCATTATTAATTTCTGCAAAGCTATGAAGTTTTTGTTTCTTAGCAGATTGGGTTGTTTCATTGTACAATTTGCTGTTGCTAGGCAATTCAGAGGCTGAGGGCATTTTAGAACTCTCCTGAGCTTGCACATGTTCCTCTGAAGAAGCTGATAATTCATCTATTTCTAGTGAGTCTGAAAAAGAAAAAAAATACACAGTCATGTCAACAGAACAGCCTAAATTTAAAATGACTTTCAAGAACAAAATTTTTGTTGATTACTATGCAAATCCACCTAGTTTTTGAAACTATGTCTGGAAATGATAAAAACACTTCCAGACTAGTTCTCAGGTATCTATTTTTTTTTTTATTTTGAAAAAGCTTACTTTTTTCAGTAAAATTTTACTTGCTTTGGAGTACTTTATATATTTCCCACAACTGCAGACGGTGCTATCACCTTGTATACACGTTACTAAATGTAAAAGGATCTTTGCTTAAGGAAAAATAATGCCTGTATGAACTACTGGAATAATCTGTAATACAAATTGCCTATAATAAATAGAAAGGAGTCTCAAAATTAAATTTACTGAAGTGAAAAAACAATAACTCAACCTGATTGTATGCATGATGCTTAGTAAGGGGGAGAAAGTATCACGACTTAGTTCCAGCTGTGTTAAACATCTTCACTCTCAAGTCTTAGTGAGTTATTTTTACACAGTTTCACGCAAACAGTGTTTAAGACTTTTGAAAGTACTGTCCTTCCTGATTCTCTAAATTGGTGAAGGCTAATTTTAAACCATATTGCCACTAATGATTACTGATACCATATGTTCAAGTAAGAACTCTCTATGATGTTGTTAAACACAACTGGAAGCTGAACAGAAAGGTACTAATTAAGACATTTTGTTACTAGACAAAGTAACTGGAGTATGAGTTATCTTTTTGGAAACAAGCAAACACTACATTTCTTGGACCCGTGAAAGGATGAATCTTTGGAAGGATATTAAAAGAATCCACTAGGTGGTACACAAGGCACAGAGGAGACAGGCAACGATCTGGAGCCCTAGAAACTCTTCAATTAAAAATAAAAGTCATGACAAAGAATTAAAAGAAACCCCAAAATCCGAGGTTAAAATTATTGATGACAAACCTCAGTGAAAAATACAGGGTAGAAGCAAATTTCACCTCACTTTAGCAATGCAAGTTAACTTCTATACTCATTCACTGACTACACCTGGAGGAAAAAAGAATTCTCCTACTAAGTATATAAAGATTTTTTTCTTAAACCCTAGACTATATGTTGTTGCTAGAGAAGAGCAGGGAGAGTGTGAAGTATCTAATGTAATTGAGCTGAAACCCAGTGGTCACATCTGTTTCTCCTGTCACAGGAGGAAGGAACCATAGGGGTTTGTGCACAGGTTCCATGTCATTTGTACTGTACGATGTGTGTACATTATGTCTCTGAGGATTATGAGGTAGAAGAGATTTAACAATCTTAACAGAACTGTGAATTAATATCTAGCAGTTTCTATGACACCTTATACATATAGATTTATTATACATTCTTTTTATTTATACATCCAACACTCAGTATTAGCTCAAGATCCTCTTCCTCCACAACACTACCTCCAGTTATTAGCTAAATTACCTAATGTTTACCAAAGACATTATCTTCCTGTACTCTGGAAGTACTCTCATGCACGCTACCTGATAAGCAAAAAGCACTTTTT
This sequence comes from Eurystomus glaucurus suahelicus, assembly GCA_032159205.1. Classification (NCBI taxonomy): domain Eukaryota; kingdom Metazoa; phylum Chordata; class Aves; order Coraciiformes; family Coraciidae; genus Eurystomus; species Eurystomus glaucurus. Next base: position 41,817 of record JAVFHW010073087.1, read on the forward strand.
GGCTAGTCTGCACGCAACTCTGAGCCAGCCGCAACAGCTGTATGTAATGACTAAAGACTGCAGTCTTTTCTTCAATAAAGACACTAATCAGAAAGCTCAGAAAAATTCCTTCTACCGGAAGACTGAATTTTATTTCTGTTTTGTTACAGAGATTAGATATTTCTCAGAGATACTAATGGCCACAGAATAATAAATTAGAAAACAACTATAGACACATGCTTCTTATATAGAATATAAAATAATAATTTTCACCTTGAACAAAGCAAGCAAAAGAATTAAAGTGCTAAATTGATACCTGGATGAGTTGTAAATTTAGCCTGGATGGTAGCTTTATCATAAGCTTCAGCTTCATCTTGAAGTTCTATATTTGGGTCTTTTTTAAACAAATCCTTAGTCTTACTTTCTGAAGATGTAACTTTGCTACTTCTTTTTCAGGTCCTTGTTTACTGTTGAGATGTTTAGCTGGTGAAGCGTTAGACAGACATATATCCTGTGGCAAAGCACAAAAAGGAAATTTATGCTTGCTATAAAATAACTACAGATAATTTAATTTATGGATATACACTAGAATATGCAAGAGAAAAGAGTGCTAATGGGTCATCTAGACAATCCTCATTTTCGAAGCATGAAAAAATCATAGAATCATAGAATGGTTTGGGTTGGAATGTGGTATTTTTTTTAACAGAACTGAAATACAGCTTTTCAAATTTGAGCCACTGACCAGGTACTCCACACTTATTGGTTGTTTGGGATTATAAGAAACCTAGGTGATAACAGATTGATAATTTTCTAATTTTATGCTACACTGTATATTTGTTTTCTTCCATAGATTGCTGACACAGTATGCTGCATTATTTTCTTATATCATGCAGTGTTAGCATTACTGCTGTTAAAATTATTTTCCGTTGATAGAGAGCATAAGTACACTGAACTCATGGTTGCCTGCAAAACACTAATACAATTTTCAGCAATTTCCACTAGACCGAAATTTCATACTCTAGGCATAGGGATTTAATGCAAAATTCCAAACCAGCTCCAAATATAGGTGATTAAATATAATGCAAATGTCTTATGCCATCTGTTGGTTTTTTTTTAAAGCATCAAGAGCTAATTCTTATAAGGTATTTCATGTACCATTCTACTCACTTGAAGTTAAACACTTGCATTCTTTAAAGAATCAAGATCCTAGTATTTACACTTCCATAGGATGTGTTATGAGACTTAATACTTTCCTAGCATAAGCTGAACTTCCGATTACAAAAGTATCAAGGAATATCTAAAAAAAACGTATTTGGAAACATGCTTGTTGAAATGGTTGCTAATGATTCTTCTCTCATCTCCCCCTGCTTTTTTTTCCAAAGGGAAATTATAAAATTCTGAAGATGTCAGCATTTTTGCAATATTCCACCTTAGACACTGTAACTATCAGGACAGGATATGCTGTATACCTTGTTGATACAAAATGCTAATAAATCAATTCTGTTTGAATATTTTGTCAAGACCACAGATCCTTTTGCTGTCATCTTTGATATTTATCATGGACTAATATGAACCTTTAAGTGCTCTTGCAATGTCCCCTCTCAAACTTTTGCTTTGAAATATAACTCTCCAACGTCAGTATACAAACTTAGTCTCTCTGCCCAAAAAAACGCAGACAGCAGCACAGTTTTCTTGGAAGTCTGTCACCTCTAGCAATGAAACATCAATCTCTTTCCTTACAGAGATGTGACAATTCCAAGTATTAGGGAAAAATCATGAGGATTGCTAAAAATTCAGGATCCAATCATCTTGAACTTAGAATTAGCTGGTAAAGCAGATATATAAGAAGACCATGCTATGCCAACTATGAAGCACTTCCTGCATTAGTCTCCTTTTCCATGCAATTCTGCTTCATTTATTAGCAGCGGAACTGTCAGTCTTACTATCTAAAATGTTAAAGAAAAAGCTGGTGGTAAGACACACTTTGATCCCAAATAGTATGAAGCTTCTGACCTTCAAGTAATACCCAAAAAACCCCTATACAAGTGTGACAAGTAAAGAAAGGTTCACCTGGAAAGAAGTATTTGAAAGAAGTATCTATTTCAGTTTTCAGTTTTGGCAAAGCACGTAGTGTCATGCTGCTCCGTTCAATTGTGCCTTAAGTGACAAGCTAAACTTGCAAAAGCTGTGAGAGAGATGTCATCAGCTCAGAAGAACCCAGCTTTGTAATGGTAGCTACCATTGTAGCTACCATTAGCGGTGAGAGGAAGATTTTATGACTGCACACAAAACCCAAAACCAAACCATTAAGGAAAGATATAAGAAAGGGATAGACTAGGCCAAACTAATATGTAAGGCAAGATTAATCCAACAGTATCACAATATACCTCAGTTGTAACCTGAAATGCTCCTAGTTTTGAGCAAAAAACCAGGCTGACAAGAGAATAAAGGTGAATATCCCAGAAAGAAGTTCAGACATTTAAGATCATTTAATCTATAACAAAAATAAAGGTATTTTATAAGCCTACACATACAAAGTTGCAGGTTTTTTTTTTCATGAAATCTGTGGTACCAAAACACCTGTGGGTACCAAACATCTAGTGGCAATACAAGCTTACTTATTTATTATCATTGCTTCCATACTTGAGAGGCAAGTCCAATCTCAGACTTCTTTTTAAAAAATATATTTGCCATCAATTTTGCATGTATCAAGGAAATAAATAACTTTTGAAAATTTAAAACCTTAAAAACAGACTTCAAGTTCCAAACATGCACAAATTGTCTCAAAACAACAGTTTCATCAGCAAGTGCCTTCATCACTTGAAAGTAAAGTTAGACAAACCCCAAACTTAACTCACATGTTAACCCAGGCACAGAACTTTAAGGTCTGCATGTATCTCAGTCTCACAAAAGCCAGAGAAATTACACTATCTTCCCCTTATTCACAACTTTATTTACCAAGCTTGTTTTGTTTTGCTTTGCTTCCTGAAGATTTAACAATATATAGATCTAAGCTGACCTCATTATATGCACCTTCCTGAATGCACAGGTCAGGTTATATTGGGTAGAATTAAAAGGAAACACTGCTGATCTCCATCAGGTCACTAAGACTTCTGCTGCCAAGGTGATGACCACATTATTAGAGCTCATTCCTCTTTTCCCTGCAGGGGTCTCTCGCTAGAATGCAGCAACCAGAACACTCCTCTTTTAAAACACAGAAGAATCCTGCTGTAACCAAAAGAGAAGAAAGGCAGTTGCAGCAGCAATGAGAAAGTGATAGTGTCCTCAGAACCTGAAATACCAGCAAATTCCTGCACTTAGTAATTCTACTAGGTCTAAATACAATCTGTATCCAAGCAAAAACCCAAAGGGAAATCAGCAACAACAGTTTCCTGTCTGATATGTAAGACTAGGCCTAAGTTTGCATTATGGCTATGCTTCAGATTCTAACAAAACTTTAGAAGAAAATATTAAAATATCTGTATTGGTACCTTTACTGCAGAGCCTTTCTGAAGCAAAATTCCTTGCTTCACAGGATATTTCCAAGCTTCTAGCAAAGAGCACATCACAGGAGAGTGTAACCTTTGTTCTCTGGATTGTAGTACGATATTCATAGCTTCATAGCTATGGCAGGAACAATTTAGTTTTAATTAGAGGTCTGTCAGAAATTTCTTTGAGTCTATTCTCCTCTGTGTTCCAACCTCAATTTTATGAAATGGAGGAGTCAATAATTGTTCTTTCCTACTTCTTGTCTGTGTGATTGTTCACTGTGCATGATTCCACTAATTACAGAATCATAGAATCTTAGGGGTTGGAAGGGACATTTAGAGATCATCAAGTCCAACCCCCCTGTCAAAGCAGGATCACCTAGGGCAGGCCACACAGGAATGCATCCAGGTGGGTTTGAAAGTCTCCAGAGAAGGAGACTCCACAACCTCTCTGGGCAGCCTGTTCCAGTGCTCCATCACCCTCACAGTAAAGAAGTTTCTCCTCATGTTGAGGTGAAACTTCCTATATACTAGCTACCCATTATTCCTTGTCCTATTACTAGGCACCACAGAAAAGAGAGACTTATTTTCTCAAGACTGAACAGCCCCAGTTCTCTCAGCCTTTCTTCATAGGAGAGATGTTCAAGTCCCTTAATCATCCTTCTAGCCCTCCATTGGACTCTGTCCAGCAGACCCATGTCTCTCTCGAATTGGGGATCCCAAAACTGGTACAGTATTCCAAGTGTTGTCTCACCAGGGCAGAGTTAAGGGGGAGAAGAACTTCCCTAGACCTGCTGGACACCGTTTGCCCTCTTGGCCACAAGGGCACATTGCTGCCCCATGGATAACTTACTATCCACCAGGACTCCAAGGTTTTTCTCTATGAAGCTGCTTTCCAGCAGGACGACCTCTAATCTGTACTGGTGCCTGGTGTTATTCCTCCCCAGCTGCAGGACTCTACACTTGTCCTTACTGAACTTCATGAGGTTCACCTTTGCCCGGCTCTCTAGCCTGTCTAGGTCTTGTTGGATAGCAGCACAGCCTTCTGGTGTGTCAGCCACCCCTCCCTGTTTTGTATCATTACAACTTAAGAATAGGATTAAAATGAAAGGCAATAATGTATTAGAAAATTTTCCAACATCATTTTGAGAGAAGAAATGAAATTTTAAATACTAAGTTGTATGTAACTAGCTCGTATCTTAATTAGAATCATAAAATAACTCAGGATGTAAGGGTCCTTTGCACCCCTTGTAAGGGTCCTTCTACATTGTCCAAACTTCTGCTTGAATGAGTTCTAACTTCAATGTCAGACAAAGCTGCACAGTGTTCCATTCAGTGATATTTTGAAAGACCTCCCTGACACTGGGGACAAAGACATCCAGCGGGCATTGTCTTTATTGCCACAGAAGTGTTAGCTGACTCTTGTCCTTTTACTGTGTATATTTGTGAAAAGCTTGGCTTCATCTTCTCTATATGCCCCATTAAGTAGTGGAAAATAGCAATTAAATTCTCCTTCTGCTCCCCTTTCCCCAACACTTCTCCAGGGTAACAAAACCAGATCTCTCAGCTTGTTCCTTTTATGTTACATGCTCCTGGCCCATATTATCTTTGAAGCCCAACATGTTCTGCCCTCATGTTCAGCTCATTATCCAGCAGGAGCCCAAATTTTATGCAGAGCTGGTATGCAACCAGTCAGACCCTGCATCTGTTGCAGGGCGTTATTCTACCCAAAGTACAGGACTTTGCTTTTGTCTTTGCTGAACTTAATGATGTCGGCCAACTCCTCAGGCTTGGTAAGGCTCCATTACAGGAACTTTCCAGACAAGTGCAGTTTGTTCTTTGCTATACATTTGTAAATACCTGTCGCGGTCGGAGCTCAGAGGTCCGACCCGCCTCCTAAAGGGAAGAAGGGTTGAGGGCAAAGAGGAATATCTCCTCACCAGGCTCGCAGGCAAACTTGGATATCAAATGAGTATTTAATGAGTTTATTACTAAATATATTCTAATAAAACCTTATTTACTCTATGAAAAATATTATGGTATTAAAGAACCTCACGCCCACCCTCTCACTCCCCCACCCTAAGGAGAGTTAGGAAACTTCGGGGAGGGGGAACAGGGCAAACAAGAACCTGATTGTGTCAAAATATGACCTATGTGTGGATGGTGGGCTGTGTGTGCATGT